>CM021109.1:356950967-357256311 GCA_007115665.2 Sequoiadendron giganteum
GTTTCTCATCGCTAATTGTTGAAATTCATGCCCAACAACTTCTTCTACCATCATACTAGAATTCAATGCCAAAATTTAATGCACAAATTTCTAAAAATAGGCAAAATTAAATGTCATTATCACTGACATTCCCTTTGAAATCTATTAGCGCTCGTCCTACTTTCATCGCCTCCATGCTCGCGAGATCCCATCGACGTTCGAATGATCATTGCCATCAGCTTCTTAGTGATTCCTTATAGGATATTGAGGTAGGGTTTTCGTCGCCACTTAGTTGTAAGTTTTTCATTCAAACCTTTAAAATGGTTAAGCTTCTTGGGAGAAAAACTGTGAAATTTACTAGAATGATGTTTTCTGTGTAAAACCCATGTGATTAAAACTTAAAATCCATTGAATCTCAGCCATTTTGGCCCATGCAGAACTCTGTTCCCTGGTTGTTGTTCTTAACCCAAGCCATCATCCCCTTGTGGCCCGCATAATTCCTGCCACCATTACCTCGACATTGTGAATAACAAACTTTGAATCAGAGCCATCACCATCGGCGGACCCGCGTGCATGGATGAATGTCGCTTCCTTGCTGTCGCCATGGGGACTTAATGAAAATTATAAGTTAGGGGAAATAATCACAACCTTTGTGGGTCTCAATTTGTGGGATTCTTCCCATTGATATCTTCGTCCGTTCATCATTTCCCAATGACTATTTAACCCCAGCTTCCCTCCCGATGGGCCCAATAGGATCCTTTTCGGTCATCGTCGAAGCAAAATTAAGCACTTAACCAAATTGTCCCTCCCACCTAGAAACCCTTGCAGGTCCGCTTCTGTAGAATGCACTTTATCGCTGACTCTTTTCCTAGCACCTTTTCCAAATGGCCATCACACATTGCCCTCCCACCTCGCAGACTCCACCGAACCTATTACCGCTAGCAGACATTTGCATTGATAGATCTTTGTGGGCCGACTCCCATGGACTGTCATCTGCTATTCGCTGCCGTTCATAAAATCTAACTAAAAATGGTGAACCTTTCCCTTCCACCCACTTGGTGGGTCCTGAGCCCTTCCTCACAGTCCGGGTAATGTTCCTCAAAATTAGCCAAGTACAGGGCCCTTGCGAGATGCCGTCTATGGGCCACCCCTGCTGATTGTCGTTTCAAAATGACCAATGCCCTTTGCTCGTCCACTATGTAGGCTCCAAATGGTCCATCTCCCTTGAACACATAATGAAAAGTGACTAAGTAAAATTTGACTATGGGCCGGTCCTTGAGGACCATCGTCTGTGGGCTTCTGCCTTGTCCCGACCATTTTTTGATCGTCATTTCAAAATGACTGTACTTAAACTGAATCTCACCCTGTAGGGTCTGATTTTCCTGTGGTTGTTCATCCTACCCCAAAGTGATACTGCTTGTCAATGACTCCTGTAGACTCGATGGTGCAGACTGCTGCCTATGGGTCTCTGTCCCCTCTTTATCGATTCAAAACGACCACCATCTCGCTACTTCCCGCATGATCATACCTGCATCTTTCAGAGTGCTTGAGCTTCAAAGACTAACAATGAATGTCCTCCATGCTTGTGGATCCTTTCCTATGGGACTCCATCTGCAGGGTTCTTTCATGCCAACACCATTTCCAAATGGCGGACTTCCAAATGGCCAAGACGTTGTCTACCTCCGTAGCCCTTGGACCTGCATGCCTAAATGACTATGCCGCCACTTCAAAGGCCTCAAAAGGCAATCAAAATCGAACCTCCAAGTGACTTAGCACCTTGGTGGACCCCACTAATAGTGTAGAAATATTGATGCGGGTGGCCATCTGTGGGCCGCCTTGCTCTCCTTGTTGTATGCTCACTACTGCCTCCAAAACAATCGCCAGCCTAGGGAAACTCGCATCCCTGGGCTCACATTGCTTAATTTCCCTCGAACGAAAGGGAGATGATGATGTTTAAGAGATTTTATGATTATTGAAGGATGAATTTGTCGATCTAATATTTGTAGGTTTTCGCTAATGCTCCCATCATTTTATATATGAATATGCTTACTGCGTATTTTTCCTACAAGATTTATGAAACTAGCTATGAGACCTATTACCCAATTTCGCTACTAGCTCAATCAGGTTGAGCTCTTGGAGTTTTTAAATAAAAGAGGGGTTCATTTTTATTTCTATTATATTGCATTCCAAGTGTGTAAATAAAATCAAAAAAGATTACATTATCAAATTGCCAGATTGCATTGATATAGATGTAAGGAACATAGGAAATATTATACAAATATTTTTATGAAAATTAATCTTTATTAATAATGTAAATGTATAAGGTCTCACACAAGCCGTGAGACTAACTATTTTAAAACAAAAGAAAAAACACATTATACATTTATAGATATTACTAAAAAGGAATGAAGATAAAAGGAAGAAGGACCAGTCATTGCCTGAATAACTGGTTCTGATTGAGTAGCCCTGCATCATGTTCAATATTTTGCTTGTCCTGCGTCCAATTGTCATTTCCTCGCTGCTCCTAGTTGCCTACATCTGAGAGAAAGGGTTGAGTTAGATCAACAAAAGGTCTTAAATCCTAACATGCACATACCTCTATAAACATATGATATGATCTTCAAGTGCATCAAAATAATTAGCATCATGTTTAGAAGAAACACAGGAATATCAAACATATCTTCCATATGCACATGTTTTTCTAACTTGTTTGCTTCATGTGCAGGTATAGGAAAAGTAATGTTACTATTTTGTTTCATCTATTTTCAGGATGTGGGTTAAATGTGGCTCCCACAAGGGTTGAGCCCAACATGTTGCCCTCTATTTTTTTGTTTGGAGAGGGATGATCACATTTCATATCATCTTTGAAAACAAGTTTCATTTATTATGGTGATATTGATTTAGGATATACACCTTATTAATAAGAGTTTTCTCCTATCAATATGGTCAATCCTAATCAATAAGAATATAATACAAACTAGTCTGCAATTATCAATGAAAGAGGATGCATGGAACAATATTGCAGCCTAAATGCAATGTGTCTGAAGACATTAACATTTAGTGAATTTAAGGGCATATACAAAGAAAAATACATTGACATCAATGCATGAGGATAATCAAAATTGATGTCTATCCATGCAAAAGTTTATCCATATATATGTGACTACTGTGCTACCAGTTTTCATGAAGGGACATGACTGTTTTAGGAGTCATCCACAATCCAGAAAGGTTATTATAAAGACTTGGAAAGGTGAAAAATTCATTACAAAGTGCATCATAATAGTTCCAAGAGGCCTTAGGAACAATGCAAAAGGGGATAAGAAGCTAGTTTCCTTCAAGGGAGAATATGCATTGAAGCTCAAGAAGCTTTATGTTCCAGAGAGCATCCAATCACAGTGGAGGAGGAGTACCATGTTGCCATGTTTTTCCATCATAAAAGATAAAGATAATGAAGCAACCTTTGAAGAGTGAAAACCAAATACAAAAAATTAAATTCAGAATGCTCAATGGACAATTGGCCTTGAGAGGACCAACAAGATAAAATGCAAAGAAGCAGTGAGGGTTTACACCAATGGTGATATCTATGTGGGGGAATTTCATCAGGGCAAGTACTAAGGAAGTGGTATTTTTTATTATTATATGAATCGAAACTATGAAGGGGATTGGATTGATGGGAAATATGATGGTTATGGGGTTGAGACATGGGCCAGAGGCAGCTATTATAGGGGACAATATAGATAGAGTTTTAGGCATGGTTTTGGGGTTTATAGGTTTTACACTAGAGATGTGTATGAATGGGAGTGGTATAATGGAAAGAGTCATGGTTATGGTGTTCACATTTGTGAAAAGAATATGTATGTGTGGAAGTTCAAGTGGGGCATCAAACAAGGTCTTGGAATGTATAGATTTCAAAATGGTGAAGGTAGTCTGGCCATTGGCATCATGGTGTGCTGGAGACTCCTAGCACACAAAATTCTCAACCAGGATATCCCATGGTTGTGAACCATTCAAAAGTCTTGAAAGTAGAGAGTTGAAGCAAGGTATGTAATTACAAAAATGACTCAATATTTTCTACATAATAGTCATATTCAAGCATCAATTTCATCAACAAAGAAAAATTTTATCTAGTAGCTTCCTTGGAACATTCAAATCAAGAAGATATATGAACACAACCATAAAAAGAATAAAGCCATTATCTAAAAAAAATACAGTCGTGACCATTGAATGGAAAATGCACAAAAATGAAATATTTCCATCATTGCATGTACAGTTTGAGCTCAAAATGAGTTTTATTTTACAAATATTGAAGGAAAATGATGCGGTTTATGCAACAAAAATCTCACCCAAGTTTAGGTGCATAGAAAATAATTGGAGAACCAATGTGGCATCCAAAATCTGCCATCAAATCCTCTGTAATTATTAGAAATCTCCATGGAAGCTCCCAAGAAGCTCGAATAAACCCTATGTCGACAGATGAAAGGTTTAAAAAAAAAAACTTCAAAATGCAAAATAAAAGATGTGTAGAATGTTTTCCCATGCTTTCTCTTAGGGTTTTGTTTTGCCCTAAGTTAGGTCGATAAGAGAGAAAGATATTTTTACCTATCATTTAAATATTTTCCATGAAACTAATGTATTGCTTGTGCCTTAATCAACTTTTTATACCCCTTCATTTATGTTGAGTGTGGAAGTACTTCGACACTTACATATTTTGCATTTGTTTTCTATATGGGTCAAATTTGGAACTTTTTATTTTGCATCAAACAATGATTGTAAAACATTAATCTAAGTGATGTAATTATAAATCACTTATTTTAATTATAATTTTAAAATGCAAGATGGAGGCATTGCTTTTATGAATAATTCAAGGGGTGTTTTGAATTTTATGACTTGATCCCAAACATACAGGGAGGTTTGGAGAAGTTGACCAACATGTGGAGGAGATGTAGGGAGCCTTTATTTACTTTGTTAGAGGTTATGAGATCATTTAGGGGTGGTTTCATGTGCCTTTATGTTTGACATGGCCAAATTGACCTTTTCAACATATTGGAGTTATATTTGGAGGGAGTTTAAGGATTTATTGGTGCATTCGACCCATGGAGCTTCTATAACCTATTTTGATGGATTTTTGGTTAGGAGTTGGATATAGTCATCTTGTAACTCATTTTTGAGGGAGTTCTTCTTTATGCAGATTTAGACTTAGTGACTTTTGGAGTCCTTTGTCAATTTTTAGCATGCTTTTGTAACTCGAGTATTTGGGATATGAAATATAGTGAAAGCCTTGGATGCTTTTGATATAAAATTTTGCCTTCTTATTAAGTGCATTATTATGTTTCCCACATGATTGATCAAGTTTTATGTGAGAGATTCTTCACCTCCTCTTAATTTTGTCTCATGATTATGATTCCTTTATGCATAGATGTGTTAATTTAGGTTACAGATTGTGTCATGAAATGAAAAATGACTTCTAGCTGTGAGGTTACCCTCCTCCTTGAGGTGTGAGATTTAGGGCCCTTTTTGTGAAATATTTATGTAGAAAACATACAATAATAAGTAGTGCAAGTTCATTTTTTGTCATTGCAAATAAGTGTATGCAAGTTTGAGTTTCATAGTCCTTATTAATTTGGTGTATCACAACCACAAAGTTAGATTTAATTTCAAGTACTCTTTCTCCCTTTTCCTTAGAAATCAATAGTTCTAGGTGACACCATAGGAAGTCGGCCTTCTCTAGAAGTTGACCTCTGTTTATAAGTAACCCACAACTTTAGAGGTCTTCCCATGTTTTCTCTAAATTATTGAAGTACATCAGGTTCAATAGGGTGCATTTTTAGTAGATAACAAAACCATCAGAAGCGTCCGTCAAGCAAGAAAAGGGGAAGAAACCTGCTAAGTCCCAAAGAGGGAAATAAGATAAAGATCAGATGAGGTTTCAATTTCAGGGAGTGGAAGTCACCTCAAAGGTCGCTACTGAATGGGACAAAATCATGGATACCAACCTCGACCACATAAATATAGACGAGTTCAGGTAAAGGGTCATAGTCAACCCCACTACAGAGAATGCAAAGAGAATAAGGAAGAGAGGATTAGCTAAGGTGACTGGCTTCCCACATGCTCTGGTATCCCCAAAATTGGTAATGGCTTATAAAGAAGCGTACCGAGAAAATAAATTGAAAGATTGTAGACTGGGATGGTCGGGTGTTGGCTGATCTCTCTACCAAATCTATAGCACATACATTCTACATCCCCACTCATGACCTTGCAAAATAAGTGTCAATGGAATACGTTGAGAACATGTGGAAGGTGGACCCCTCAAAGTGAAAAAAGTTGATTAACCAACAATGGTTAAAGGAAAAAAGGGGGAGTGCAAATAAAGTACCCCAAGAGTTGTTTAGGAGTGACTTCTACGAAGATTATCATGATTTGGTGACTCTACTAAGCAGATTCATGTCCGTCCTAACCATAAATTATTTATGCGATTGGATGTTCTATTTCATTGAAGAGATTATCAGAGGCACTGCCAAGTTTGATTGGGCTTGCATTATTAGCAAGAAATTGCATGATTAGTTCCTAACGATGAAGAAGTCCCGCCGATTCTACATGACCTCTTATTTGATCTACCTTCTAGTAAATTCCAATCCATACAGAGGTTTGTTTGTAGCACAAAATATAACTCTGAGGAGAGAATTGAAAGTGTATGACTGGTATCCATAGTTGCAATACCAGAACTTCAAAAGAAACTATTGCAGAGTGAACAATGCATTCATCAGGCACATAATCAGGCTTCTTAGAGGGGACTTCGAGAGAAGAGTCACCCACAACACCAACACCTTCATCCAAAGGTTCAAACTCCTTTTCATCCAATTTCCTAAATTCACTTACATCTGAACCGAGGGCTTCAGTGAAAAACCATACAAGCTGCCCCGATAACCAAATGATCGGATGATTTTGTTAGAAGTATCAAGGTAACTACAAAATACCCATACTCTCCTCATCGGCAAGCATCGGGCGGCAGTGCCTTATCCTCTCACCTTTGGGAAAGGAATGTATTCTCTCCCAATGACCCAATATGCCGAATATTCAGAAAAAGAGCTTGTTGAGTATAATTTGAGCCAATATACTCCCTGGCCAAGAATGGAACCGTATGAAAAATTGAAGAAGTTTTTGGGGAAGGAGTATGCCCACCTACACAATGTTAAAGATTATTGGGCTAATTGATGAGATGATAAGGAGGTGCGCATGAAGCATTCCATGCGTATGACAACATACTTTGTCAAAACGATCAAACTATTCTTGGTATCGGATCAAATTGTCAAAGATGAAAGCACAGTTGTAGATCTGAGGTTTGATGATGTTGCCAATATGCAATTTCCCCTCATAGAATGGAACGAGGAAGAGGTCAATGACCTCAAAATTTTCACAAAGATGATTGAGCATAGAATGAGGCAATGGATTGATGCCCAAATTTCTCAGTTGAAACTTTAAGGAGCTGAACTTACTTATGGAGATCTTGAAGACGAGCTCGAGAGAAAAATAGATAGCAGAACTACCACTTCTGCAACTAAAGAGGCTCCCCAATCTCCTCCAACCACTAGATCCTAAAATAGAATGGAAGCAACAGAGCGTCAGCCAAAGTACAAGGTTTATTCTAGGAATTCGTCGAAGGTTGAGACCTCAAAGAAGGCTAAGAGGTCTAGCGATTTCTCTGAGATGCCAACAATACAAGAAGATCCAATACATGAAGGGGAGGAAGAAGAAGAGGTCGAGCAACCCAAATCACCACCTGTTGCCTCTATCCTTGCGACCACCACCGTTGCCACTACCATCTCTCCTCCCCTAATGTCTCAGGCATTAGTTGTCTCCTCCCCGCCTGTAGTGGACATTTTAGTTTCTCTTGCCTCCCCCTCGCCCACTACTCATATTGTGGTGAGGGATTCCTCCTCTGCGAAAACTTCCCCACTTTCTTCCTCTTCAATGTCCCCATCATCCATGGTTCCCTTGGCCACCACGACAACTATGCCTTCCCTTTCTCTCCCAGAATCATTTTCTTGCCACATGCAAAATATTCCCATGGAGATTTCTAGAGTGTTAATGAATCCCATGGTGCAAGCTACCCTGGCTCAGGTTGTTTCTGGTCTCCCTGTCCCTCCTCCAACATAATCACCTAAAATGGAGACAACCATATATATTTTAGAGGAGATTGAAAGACAAACGAGGGAGACAACTAAAAAGGAAAAGGTTGTCGAGCCTGAGGATCCTTACAAGGATGAATACCATGCACATCCATAGTATGAACACCTAGTCATTAATGAGGTAGTATATGAAGAGTAAGATAAGTCTCAATTATCTGAGGAAGATGTCAAGGACATCGGTGCTAAATGATGAGCCAAATTTTTGGCGCATTTTGATCATGCTTTTATAAATACTTTTTCTGTTTTTTTATTATGCTAAAACAAACATTCAATTTGATTATGGGATAGGACATTAACCTTTTTATGACTTAAATGTGATAAGTATATTTTGATAAAATGTCCCATGATTATTATCTTTAATGTTTTATTAGTCTGATAAATACTTTATGGCTTTTGTGATTATAAAACCTTCCTGCAGCCTCTACTACCAAAACTTCCTGCAACCATATCTGAAATAATGTTTGCCTTAGTTTAATACTTAATGAATGAATAAATAAAAGTAATGGATTGTCTTAAATGATGAACGTGTTGAGCTAACCTTCTTCCTCAGGAATAAATGGCGAGATATTTTTCAGGAACCATGATTGGAGGAAGGGAATTCAATTTCCACTTGAAGAATGAAGACCAAATCCATGAAGATTGGTTCAACAACAAAAGATAAGGAGACAGTTTCAACTCATCCACCATGCAAGGAGAGTGTTCCAGAAATCTAGGCTAGGCATCTTGGAGTTACATGAATCTAGGATGATGGCGCTTTAAGACTGTTAAACCGATTTGACTTAGTTCTTCCATTGTCATTCATCCCCTTGTTTAAGTTAGTTAAATGTAATAAATGCCTCCCATTTTATAAGGGAAAGGTTGGTTAGTAGTTAGAGTCAATTTTCAATAAATAGCCCCTTCTCCTTCAGAGAATGGGCTGGAAGAAGTTAGTACTGTAACACATTTTTCAGTTTCAGAAATTCAGTCAAGAGTTTGTGCTATGTACTTGTTTCCATTGAATCAATAAAGCTTATGAAGTTTTTTACCTAATATGTTGCTTACTTTTGGCATTACCTAAGGGGGCCCACTTAGGGAACTATCCATACTTTTATTCTGCAAGATAGAATAGCTGTATTTTCTTTCATAGAAGTTAAAGTGACTGTTCCTGCAACTGACAGAAAAACACAGCTGTCAACTATTCCTACAACCACTAGGCGCAGAGTAGTTTTATCTTTCAAGTTTTCATTTCCAAGCAAGCTATCAAGTAAAGTTGTTTCCAGTAATTTAAATTTCAGTATGAAGCATTTTAGGAATCATGTATGTCTGGAAGGGTGATTAGTGCATATATTGTGTTGACCCATTTCAAGTTTACGTCCCTGGGTTGATGATTAAATGAGGTTCTTTAGTGGGTTATGACTGCTAGTTGTAATGTTCAATCCTTGAGTAGAGAAATTTATGTTCCTAGTTATTAAGTTGATTAAAGAACACTACATTTTTGGCGTCGTTGCCGAGGATGGTGTCAAACTAAGGACCTATTATAGGCATGCTAGTAAAGAGTTTAAGATTTCATTCTGAGTATTTTTAGTTTAGAATTCTACATTCCAACATCTCCATAAGTTAGTTCACTTTTGTTGTATGCATAGAAGTAGAGATCAATTTGGAAGATTCCTTCATAGGAGCATAGATATTGAAGAAATTGAACCAAACCTATTCCAAGATGCCCCATATCTGGATGCTGGCCAAGACTTAGTTACCTCACCTTCTTCCTCTGAACTAAGCCTTAGCCTATTCAAAGAGACAAAATCAAATAATTCCCTTGCTCTTGTAGTTCATCAACTAGGAGCTAATCCAAGAACACAACCAAGAATGGAAAATCCTATTTTTCCATTCCCAATCCCTGACCTGCATGACAATAATAACCTCAAGAACATCCCTACCTCAGTACTGCCAAAGTTCTATGGAATTATTACTGAGGACCCTCATACCTTCTTGTTTGAATTTGACATCCTTTGCAAAAGCTATGACTATACAACCTCAACACACAAGCTGAAATTGTCTCCTTCTACTTTAAAGGAGGCAGCCTTGAGATGTCTCATGGGATTGGGAGCTAATGTAGCTAACACTTGGGATGAAATGAAGACTCTGTTCTTGGGAAAATATAAAGAATATTGTAGAGGAAATGATATGAGAGGAAATGACATCTTCAAAATGTCACAAAAGGAGGATGAAACCTTGGAGGATTATGTGTCAAGGTTCTTGTTTAGTGTGCAGAAGAATACTCATCATGAGCTAAATGAGGAATCTCAAAAACTTCTCTTCTTGAGAGGAGTTAATGATACTTGCATGGAGGCCCTTGACCTCATGGCAGGAGGTGATGTCACCCAAAGCGATTGGGATAATATCAAGAAAATCTGTCTCAATTACTCCAGAGTAGCTGTAAAGAAGGGAAGGGGGTTTAGACCCTCTTCTATAAAAGGAAGTGGCTTTGGAGTATCTAAAGGGGAGATTACTAATCTCTTGTCTGACTTGAAGCAGGATATCATCAATGACGTAGCCACTCAACTAGATACGATGCAGGCTAAAACAAAGAAAGAAGAAGTTGAGGCAATGTTAGTTGAATATTGCCCCCATTGCCGACAAAGAAAGAAAGACTGATGATGCAAAGCAATGGCCAATTTGGAGGTGCAGCATCTCCCTACTGAGTTTAAAACCATTGAAGGAGAGGGGGAAGTATTCTTTGTTGCTCAGCGTAGGCCATGGGCCCCAAGACAAGGTATGCTTCAGGACCCTTTGCAAAATTTTGGTTCATATAATAGTCAATGGAAAAACCAGTACCCTCCAAACTATGGGCCATACTCCCAACCTCAGTGGAATAACCCTTGGCCAAATGCCTAGCAAAACCGTTGGCAATCCTCACAAGGGAATTGGCAATCACCACAACAAAATTAGTGGCAACCTCTGCAAGGGAATTGGCAGCAGTCTAACCAACGGAGAGGAGGCTAGCAATGGTCAAATCCATCCACTGGTTTCCTGAAGCAACCACAACAACAATCCATTATGCCACCTCCTATAGCTAATCAAGGTCAGAATCCAAAGCCAGCCCAACTACCTGCTCAGGCAGCACCTAATCCAAATAACCAACAGCAGCAACAGCAGTAGCAGCAACAGCAGCAACAAGTCTATTTTGTTGATCCTGATCATCAGCCTACCTATGCCCTCAACCTGAATAATATCAATTTACGTTTAGAAACTATGTTTCCCACACCATCTCCTCCCATAATCTCAAAATTGCCATATGAGGAGACTGACCAAGAAGAAGATACCAATGACCAAGCCCAACCAAATGAGTCAGTTCAAATTCCAACATTACCTAAGGCATCTGATAAAGTGTTCCCTCCTTTCCCACAAAGGTTGGAAGATGAAAAAGTAAAAAAATAAGAGGAACCTACCTTTGACATCCTTGACCAACTAAAGCATGCATGTGTGAAAATTCTCTTGTTCCAAGCAATCAAAGAGGTACCTATCTATAGCAAATCCATCAAGGAGGCATGTTTGAAGAAACTGGGGAGGAAAAAGAAAGACCCTCAAACTGTCCATGTCATAGGTCAACTCTCTAATTTAATGCTAGGGAATCTTACCATCCCAAAATATTTAGACCCAGACAGTCTTGTGGTGAAGATCAATATTAATGGGTTGCAGATTAAGAATGCTTTAGTGGATCTTGGTGCAGCTATCAATGTCATGACAAAGGACCTGGTTGTAAAACTTAGTATTTTTGACCTAAGGGCTACACCTACAATATTGTAGCTTGTTGGTAGCTCAACTGTTAAACCTGATGGGGTAGTTGAAGACTTGGTAGTTACCTTGGATTCCTGGAGTATCCTGTTGACTTTATGGTCTTATGTCCAAAGGCATCATTAGGGGGATGCCCTATCATACTAGGAAGGCCTTGGTTGGCTACTGCTGATGCTTACATTGGTTGTAGTTCAGGTAACATGACAATATTTGATGGGTATAGTACAAAGAAGATCACCCTCTATTCTCCAGCCCAACCCCAAATTGAGTTTGGAGAGGTTGTTTGGCCAGATTTGGGAGAAGAGGAGGAAGTGAATTATGTGGCCAATTTAATGATGATTACCAGAGAGCCTTTTGTTGCACAAGAAGAAGAAGAAGATATACTGTTCAATATCCTACTAAATAACTATGGTACCAAATACTTTCATTGTAAAAAAAAATCCATGCTCCTTGCAGACCATTCTTCCTCCGTCTGCATCAGCCCATTATCTTGCAGCAACTGACTGCTTACACACCTTGCTACCCCACGAGGTAGAAATGCCATTTCTGCTTGAGGTATCTATGGTTGATTTAACCTCTCAAGTTGAGGTAGCCACAGGAAAAACCTTGAGTATCAATAAAAACCTCACCAAAGAGCAACAAGAATCTATGGTCAAAATGCTTACCAGTCATAAGTCAGCATTTTCTTGGGAATATGGTGACATGAAGGGTTTAGACCCAAAACTCTACACACATCGCATATTCATTAACAGTGAGTTCAAACTTGTTAGGCAGCCTCAAAGAAGAATCAATCTAGCCTCGAGAGAGATTGTTAAGGAAGAATTGCAGAAAATATTAATAGTTGACTTTATCTACCCAATCTCAGATAGTCAGTGGGTTTCCCCATTGGTTATTGTTCCTAAGAAAGGAGGGAAATGGAGAGTATGTGTAGATTATAGAGAGCTTAATTTTGCAACAAAGAAAGATTACTTCCCTCTTCCATTCATTGATCAAGTTTTAGATTATTTAGCTGGGAAAAAGTACTTCTCATTCTTAGATGGCTTCAACAGGTACAATAAAATCAAGATTGCTTCTTAGGATTAAGAAAAGACTACTTTCACATGCCCTTGGGGAACGTTTGCCTACTTAGTTTTTCCTTTTGGTCTCTGTAACGCACCTGCAACTTTCCAAAGGGTAGTCATAAGTATCTTCTCAGAAATCTCATATGATTGCATGAAAATATACATGGATGACTTTGCTGTTTATGGTGCAACATTTGAAGAAGCTCAAGCCAACTTGAAGAAAGTATTGCAGAGATATGAAGATCATAATCTATCACTGAATAGTTAAAAGTGCTTCATGATGATGCAGGAGGGAATAGTGCTTAGTCACTATATTTATGCTGCAGGAATACAGGTTGATCATGCTAAGATTGAGGTCATCTCTAATTTACCCTTTCCTACTAAGCAGAAGGAATTAAGAAGCTTTCTAGGCCATGCTAGATACTATAAAAGATTCATCAAGGACTTCAGCCAAACAGCAGGCCCCTTATATAGTCTGTTGAAGAAGGATGCAAATTTTTCTTGGACCGAAGAATGTGAAAAAACATTCCTTGATTTAAAAGTTTCCCTTACATAGACACCTATTTTGAAAGGACCTGATTGGTCACTTCCATTTCATATTCATGCAGATGCATCAGATTATGCCATTGGAGCCGTGTTAGGACAAAAGGGTGGTTCAATAGAACATGCACTCTACTACATAAGAAAAAATCTGCAAGGGGTTGAGCTAAACTACACTGTTACAGAAAAAGAGATGTTAGCAATCATCTATGCCCTTAATAAATTAAGGCATTACATCACAGGTTATCAAATATTTGTCCACATTGATCATGCAACAATCCGGTATCTCATGAACAAAAACTCAATAGCCGGGCGACTGACAAGATGGTTGTTGCTGATGTAGGAATTTGACATTACAATTGTGGACAAGCCAATCAAAGCCAATGTGGTTGCTGATTTCCTTTCTAGAATTCAAATGTAAGATGACTCTGCAGTTATTGAAGACTCCTTTCCTGATGAGCACCTATTTGTAATTAAGGTTATTCACCCATGGTATGCTGATATAACAAATTATCTGGCTATAGGAAGAACTCCTCCTCAATTCTCCCCTAAGGAAAAGAGATTATTGGTAGAGAAAAGTTTTAACTTTTCTTTGATTGCAGATTGCATGTTTTATATAGGGCCAGATCAAGTTATGAGGAGATGTGTACAAGAGGAAGACACTCGTGATATATTGCATGCAAATCATGATGAGTCGTGTGGTGGACATTTTGCTGCCAAAAGAACAACAATGAAAATTTTGAATACTGGTTACTATTGGCCAACTTTGCATAGAGATGCAGCCAAATATACCAAGAGATGTGACAGATGCCAAAGGATGGAAATACCAACTCGCTCTGATGAGATGCCTCTATTTCCACAAGTTGTTGTTGAACCCTTTGACAAATGGGGACTGGATTTTGTAGGACCAATTGATCCACCTTCCAATGGTAAGTCCTACATCCTTGTATGCATAGATTATGTGAAAAAATGGGTAGAAGCTAAAACTATGAAGCATGCTAGGGATAATAAAGTGGTTGAATTCCTATATGAGGAAATATTCACCAGGTTTGGTGTCCCTAGGAAAATAGTGACAGATTAGAGAGCACAATTCACTTCTACACTTATCACAACCTTAGTAAATGAATACAATATATGTCACAGGAAATTAACTCCTTATCATCCCCAGGCTAATGGCCAGGTTGAAGTCACCAACAGGGACATAGAGGCCATTCTGACTAAAACTGTCAATTTGCATAGAAAGGACTAGGCCACAAGGTTACCAGAAGCTATATGGGCCTACCGAACTACCTCGAAGACTGCTATAGGATGTACACCTTTTGAAATGGTGTATGGTAAAATAGCTGTGATGCCAATTGAATTTGAACATAAGACTCTAAGAACAACATTAGAGATGGACATGGATTTAACAAATGCACAAAGAGATAGAGTCATGCAGCTCAATACACTGGATGAGCTCCGAAAGAATGCCCTGCAACACACTGAGATGATACAAAACCAGCGAATAAGGTGGTATGATAAATACATCAAGGAAAAGAAATTCAAAGCAGGAGATTGGGCTCTGCTTTATGACTCACAGTATAAGGACAGTCTAGGGAAATTGCAAACCAGATGGTTGGGTCCATATGAGATAGAAGAGGTATTCACCAATGGTGCTGTTCAATTAAGGACCATTGATGAAGTCCAATTCAAGCTATTAGTCAATGGGCATCGCCTAAAGCTCTATTCTAAACCTATTGACAAGGAAATATTTCTGAAATAGTTCAAAATTGAGCAGGACAACATTGATCCTACAGCCAAAAGAATTGAGCCTAGGCTCAATTTCCCAGGCCATGCATAAAGGTGCATATAAAATCATAATAAAGGGGTTATCTATTAAGATCCCTATTCCATTCATTCACGTCATCCACAATCTGTACTCACTCTCTCTCTTCCACATCATCCACTTGTCATTCCCATATCATCCACATTTCTCTGTGTCACGTATTGCAATGAAGAAGGAGGTCACATCAGATAATTGCAGCGATTCTCTCCAGGTACGCTCCACTTCACTTTAAGATTGTTTAAGTTACTTTATTTATTGTATTTAATTTAGTATTAATTAGCGCAAACAAATTTCCTATATGGTTGCCATTTCCTTCAGCTCGTTCGCACGATTGAGCACGCTTCTTTATGATTTAACTTCCACCACATTGCCGCCAAAAGCTTGTCCCATCTGTTGTCTCGAACCCCCAATATTTGGAAACTGTAATTAATAATCAAACAGTCTGTCCTTCCTGTAATAATGAACCTGAATGTATTCCAATTATCCATGATTACTCTCTCCCTCCAAAAGATTGCATGATTATATTGTTTTCCCTATTTTTCTATCAGTTTTGAAAAGTAGTTCAAAAGTTTCAGTTGAGGGGAAGGGTAGAGTACTGAAGAATTCTAGAAGATTCAATAGTTGGGCTACATGGAGTTCAGTTGAAAAAAACCAGGTGAGGAAAACCCAAGGAAATGGGAGGTTAGCCGATTCGGCATGAGCCTATAGACCATAGCATCCTGTTACAGGGTGTGCTACATGTTCCACTATTTAGACAATATGGGTGGCTCAATTACTTCTTGAAGCTTGGGACTTTCAATACAGACATTGTAGAGGAATTTATGAGGACATTTCAGGATGGGGAAGCAAAAGTTAAGGGCATAACAGTCAATGCGTCAATTGATAGAATTGCTGAGATTACGGGGTTACCTCAGGTCAGAGAACCATTTCCCAGAGGATGAGATGCAAGAAGCGCCAAGGCTGAGTTCACTCAGCCAAATGATCCTCCTCTGCGGGTGGATAAGCAAGGTGCGCAAAGAATGAGTCTACCGCATGACTGGGTGTCATGGGCAGGGTACATCATCAAATATATAACCTGTGAAGTAGGTTTTCAATCCTACATTCTCATCATTCCAAACTCTTGTCTCATTTACGCCATGGACTGTTGATGAATGTTCTCAACTTTCTTTATAACTTGTTTTCCAACAGTGCTACTGAATTTAGAAAGGGTAGGGTTAACTCTGTATCTCACCATTATCTTATTAAGTTGCTTGTTGAAAAATCCGTTCATGACGCATTAGGGATGAATTGGGAGGAATTCACTGTCCAATTCAACCCTCAAATTCAAAATGTAGGACCTAGGGGTGAACCTCTTACCTTTAAGCAAGGCACCTCCCAGTCCATAGGCTAGACCTCTGCTGCTAGGTTCCCTCCCCAAGAATCATCCAACTCACAGGATGATGTTTCGCTTTCTGAAAGAACTCCCAAGCCACCAGCACAAGGTTCTAACAAAAGTTTTGAGCCGTCTCCCAAAGATAGGAAAGGAAAGTCACCTGTTGTAGCAACCCTTGAGGCCGTAAAAAGGAAGCCAAAGGAGACTTCTCTGTTCCTGCGGAAAAACCTTCCAAAAGGCATAAAACAATTCCTCCCTCCATAAGAAGGAGCTCTAGGCTCCAAAACTAGGTAGCTCGCCAATCATGTAATACTACTCCTGCCACACCACCTTCATATCCTTCCAGTCCTGATCTGAGAAATGAGGAACCTATTATTGAGGAGGTTGTGAGTACTCTTGAAGGGGCTGGCCTGGATGAGTTGGCTACCATTGCAAAACAACTACAGGAAGGTATGGAATGTGATAAGAAGAAGGAAAAATTGATTGTGTTTCCGCCTGAAGAAGAGCAGCTACAGGAAGGTCAACAATAGGATGGTGATTTGGGACAGGATAACCCTGAAGAATCACATAATGCAGAAGTAATTGGAGAAGAAGAAGAACAAGAAAAGGAGGATGTGCTTGAAGAAGTGCAAGAGACACCTGTAGTATGCTATAATCATAGACCACCACTCCATGTCACAAACTTTGCTGTAGGAATGGCATGCTTTGAAGAGCTTCAACAACAATAGACTGTTTCTGCACTGGAAATTGAGAGAGTACAAAGGATAATCCAGAACAAGAATCTGGAAATTGCTAACTTGAATGACACACTCAACCAAGTAGTAGAACTCATTCCACAGCTAATGCAATGTCGAGCACCCTCACCCGTCTACGCAATGTATCTCAAGGAGTTGTATTTGAACTTCCATCTAATTAGAGTCTGGAAAGGTAAGAATCCTTCTTTAAATACTGCTAAGGAGTTTTATGAAGCATACAGGGACTCCCCTTTGCATATCAGGAACCTCCTGTGTGAGTTTTATCTGCACAATTTAGTTGTATCCCAGGATAAAGAATGGAATCCTTTATGTTATGTTGGTGATATTCATATCAGTGCTTTAATCTCCTGGATCACCAATGAAATCAGCAGAGGGGAACAATTTAATAGCCATATGCATGATACAGTAAATATGCCATTGTCTGTGAGAAATGAATCTAGAAATGGAATGGGTATTTACTTTGATTGGAAGAAATTGTGGAGGGATGAAAGAGCCAGGCCTCTGATTGAGCCTCTAAGACAAGAGGTATTTTCTCAATATTCCCAAATCATTAACAGTGATTTTAATGCTGCAACCTTGCACATTTAGAACAAATGGGAGCATCTTTCATTTCAATTGAAGAAAATAGAACCACATACTCCCAGCACCTTGTATGCAACAACCAGAAGAGCAAAGAGGTATATGAGGAATGCCAAAACAAAGAGGGAGAATTGGTTGCCATTGGTTATGCAACCGCCTATTCTTCTATGGCCATTATTAGCTATATAAGGGGACAACAACACTTATAACAAAAGTTCTAAAGATAATAGATGGCAAAGGTTGGAGGCAATGAGAGCTCACTTCTGGAGTTTTTAGAATGGTGAATGTGGGCAACAACTGAGTGCAGATTTGAGAGAGTTTTCCAGAAGAAGGAATGCTAGACTTGCTGAAGGGTCCAACAAGTAGTTGGTTGAGGGGAGTGATGAGCCAAGTTTTTGGCACATTTTGATCATGCTTTTATAAATACTTTTCTATTTTTTTATTATGCTAAATCAAACATTCAGTTTGATTATGGGATAGGACATAAACCTTTTTATGACTTAAATGTGATAAGTATATTTTGATAAAAAGTCCCATGATTATTATCTTTAATGTTTTATTAGTCTAATAAATACTTTATGGTTTTTGTGATCATAAAACTTTCCTGTAGCCTCTACTACCAAAACTTCCTACAGCCATATCTGAAACAATGTTTGCCTTAGTTTAATACTTAATGAATGAATAAATAAAAGTAATGGATTGTCTTAAATGATGAACGTGTTGAGCTAACCTTCTTCCTCAGGAATAGATGGTGAGATATTTTGCGGGAACCACGATTGGAGGAAGGGAATTCAATTTCCACTTGAAGAATGAAGACCAAATCCATGAAGACTGGTTCAACAACAAAAGAGAACTCATCTGCCATGTAGGGAGAGTGTTCCAGAAATCTAGGCCAAGCATCTTGGAGTTGCATGAATCTAGGATGATGGCGCTTTAAGATTGTTAAACCGATTTGACTTAGTTCTTCCATTATCATTCATCCCCTTGCTTAAGTTAGTTAAATGTAATAAATGCCTCCCATTTTATAAGGGAAAGGTTGGTTAGTAGTTAGAGTCAGTTTTCAATAAATAGCCCCTTCTCCTTCAGAGAATGGGCTAGAAGAAGTTAGTACTGTAACACATTTTTCAGTTTCAGAAATTCAGTCAAGAGTTTGTGCTATATACTAGTTTCCATTGAATCAATAAAGCTTATGAAGTTTTTTACCTAATCTATTGCTTACTTTTGGCATTACCTAAGGGGGCCCACTTAGGGAACTGTCCATACTTTTATTCTGCAAGATAGAATAGCTGTATTTTCTTTCATAGAAGTTAAAGTGATTGTTCCTGCAGCTGACAGAAAAATAGAGCTATCAACTATTCCTGCAGCCACTAGGCGTAGAGTAGTTTTATCTTTCAAGTTTTCATTTCCAAGCAAGTTATCAAGTAAAGTTGTTTCTAGTAATTTAAATTTCAGTATGAAGCATTTTAGGAATCATGTATGTCTAGAAGGGTGATTAGTGCATATATTGTGCTGACCCATTTCAAGTTTATGTCCTTGGGTTGATGATTAAATGAGGTTCTTTAGTGGGTTATGACTGCTAGTTGTGATGTTCAATCCCTGAGTAGAGCAATTTATGTTTCTAGTTATTAAGCTGATTAAAGAACACTACACTAAATATGTAATAGATTCCTCTGACCAAGAGGTTGAAGAGGAATTGTCCAAGAAACTCAAAAATGTTGGTGAGGAAACTGAGAGGCAGTCCTCAGAAGAAAAGAAAGGAGCAGAGGATGACATGGAAATATCTATGGAGCCTCCATCAAAGGAATAAGATGAGATCCTTGAGCAACAAGAAGAATTACCTCCCAAGAGGGAAGAAGAAGAAAAGAAGGAAGATGAAACCAAAGAAGAAGATAAGCTCAAAGAAGAGGCCGAGATGAAAAAGAGTCTTGAGGCTGAACACCATACAAAGATTGAAATGAAAGAAGAAAAGATTCTTGAAGGGGAGGATAGCCTCAAGAAAAATGTTGTTGCTACTGAGGAAAATGCTATCTTTATCAAGGATTCAAATGAAGAAGAAGAGAAAATAGAGAAAGAGGCTTCAAGCCACGAGGAACAGGTTATCCAACATATTCAACGAGAAGGGGGTGATCATGAAGCACCTAAGGAAGGTTTTGAAATGCTTGAATGGCTGGAGAAGCAACTGCAAAAGAAGGCCCCAACCCCTATGGATCCCAAAGAAAGAATAGAGGCAATCCTGGCATGAGCTCAAATAGGAGCCAAGAAGGAAAAGAAGCTAAAAGTTAGGTCACACATCACAATGGATTCATTGGGATCACGAACGGTGCAAATTTATACCGCAGTGGTGGATAAAGAGGAAGGGGTGACCTACAACATCTCCACCATTGACCTGGGTGTAGCTACAAGAGAGAAAAAGATTGATTGGCTCCAGGGGTCCGTAGCTACAATTGTACATCAAATGAATAAAGACCAATCCTCCAAGGAGGAACTGAAGGCGTAGGTAGCAGACTTAATTTCCTACATAAAATAATGGTTTGTTGCGAAAGAATTTCCAAAATCAACGGCCCCACCACTGCTGCTGTCAAAAGATAAATTGGGAAAGCTAGAGAAAAGAAAGGGCTAGACAAAGGCCACTAAGGATTGGTTTTAATGGGTAATTTATATTGGTGATATGGGAATAGATTATGCCGTTTGAACCATTAACAAGTTATGGGACGTGCAAAAGTAATTAGAGGATGTTGAGAGGACTTGCCGCCACTTCATTGAATTATATAGGATCACCTATCCTAAACTTGAAGCCATCCTCAAGATACCTGAAAAACTATGGGAAAAGGAGCTAGATCTACCCAAGGCTGATCAGTGGTTAGTTGAGACCTAGAAGATGATCTTGGACCATAGGAAGGAAGTCTTGTTGGAATGAGTGCTTCATGAGGTAGAGCTCGATTTAGAATGGGCCAATAAACACAGGGTAGATGCTGAGGATTAACTCAAGCTAATGACCGATTATGAGATGCTGACCCTCAAGCTCGATCTAGAGAAAATTAGACCGCATTTCCATAAGAAAATGGAGCAAGGGACAACAGATTTGCTAACGTTGGATTTTGTGGACTTCATCGCCAATGCCTTTGTCTAGTCTCAACAAATGGTTAAGGCCACACTCAAGTGCATGAAGAACTAGGAATTGATCACAGGTCGATCAAAGAAATTGTCATTTCAGGTGCTTCAATTAGATATAATGGAGTGGGATAAGTTCCGAGTGTTGATAGGAAAATTCGTGGAGTATGCCACTACAAATAAAATTGAAGGAAAGCCTATAATTGATGATGAATTCCTCACTATATAGCTATATCAAAGAAAAACCAACTAGAAGAAAAAATGCTAGAGTGATATGCACTAGAGGAAAAAATAGGCTAAAGAAAAATAATGCATTTTAAATTATAAAATATTGGGGGTAGGTGAAACCCAAGTTTGTAGTGAATCTTGGCCACACAATGATGTTAAATATTGGCCACTTATTTTTCTTTTTGAGCACTATAAATAGGGGGTATCCTCTCATTTTCAAGAGAGATTTGAGTTGTTGTAAAGACATGCTGCTTAAATTCTAATAGAAATTCATTGATTTTGGTGGATTCTTGAGTTTCATGCATGTTTCATGATTCTTCTCCTCATAGTTAGTAGATTTGAGTAGATTTACTTTGTTGTTATGTGTGTGTACATGCTTTAGTAGATTGGTAAATGTTGTTCATTGATGTTGAAGGATTCTATTGCGTTGATGCCCTTCCTTGTTCATTCTTTTTGTTGTTTGTTGATGATAAATAGCAATGTAAATCTAGTCTGAACACATATAGTGATTGCTGCACTTTAAAATTCATTATTTGTATTCATGTTCATGGTGAATGAATGATTGAAAATCTGCAGACCTTAGAAGATAGCACTAGTTTCATGATACTGTAAATTGATTTGGTTAAGTGGAACTTAGTTTCAAGAAGGCTATCCACTGTAGTGTTCTCCATTATCACTGTTCATCGATAATTGTAGGTCCAAAAACTTTCTCTTCTCCCTTCTCTTTTGATCTTTCTTTGAAATAGTAATTTAGGAAAAGTTTAGGCATCATTGTAAAACCAAATTTGATGATAAAAGTGGAGTCCAGACTGCTGTTCTAAACTTGCAACAACTATATACAGCTCTAACTTATTAGGAACTCCATTCCAAGAACCAATCTCCCTCCAATTTAGCATATGCAAGTCTGCCCTGTGATTAACAATAAATCACATGAACCAACTGAGACATTCCAAGAAAGTCATGACCTGACACCTGAGAGACCTTTGGGGTAGTGATCTAGAACTTGTTTGCAGATTTATACCTTTCAAGAGAGGTAGCATACTTGTGTGCTTCCTGTGTTGAGAAAGTGTAAAAACACCCATCAAAAAACCCAAAACCAAAATGGACAACCTTCACAATATTTCAAAAGAAACCCATTATCATTGGAGATATGGAAAACACAAGTGCCACAAGGTATAGAGATACCTCGCTTTGAGAAATATGGTGGTAAAGGAGACCCTAGTAACCATGTATTGGTGTATACAACCTTATGTAGTGACTTCATTTTTTAAGATAAGGTCTTGGATAAACTTTGTCTTAGGTCCTTGAAAGACATAACCTTGGAATGATTTTGCTCATTACTCAATAATTCAATTTTCTCATTCAATGAGCTAGTTGATGCCTTTCTTAACCATTTCCAAGTGCACATTGGTCCTAAGATGGCTCTACCCGACTTAATGAGGTGTAAGCAACAACAAGGAGAAAAAGTCACATATTTTATAGCATATTATCAATTGCTTTACTCACAAATCCATATTAACCTCCTTGATGTGGATCTTCAAAGAATGTTCATTGAAAAATTACAAAAGGACATAAGGGATGAGCTTGGGGTGATGAAGTTACCATCCTTTACACATTTGTGTGTGGCTCTCCATGATTATCAAAATTTAGTTAGTCAACATGAAGAGAAATCTTCCTTGAATCATGCTGAAAAATCCAAACCCGTACCTCACAATAATTTTCAACCATTCAAGAAACAAAACAAGGGTTTTATTAAAATAAATCCACCTCAAACAACCCTCCATGTTGAGCCTCGAGTTGCTGCCATTAAAACAACCACATACCAATTT
Source organism: Sequoiadendron giganteum (assembly GCA_007115665.2). Lineage (NCBI taxonomy): Eukaryota > Viridiplantae > Streptophyta > Pinopsida > Cupressales > Cupressaceae > Sequoiadendron > Sequoiadendron giganteum. Next base: position 356,974,207 of record CM021109.1, read on the forward strand.
AGGGCTAGGGATAGGCAATTCACCCCACTCTTTGATTCCCTTCATTCAATTATGTTACAACTATTGAATAAGGATTTAATCACTTTACCTTTGGTGAGACCTATTGATACAACCAAGTCTTTACCTCCAAACCATAACCCAACTACCCTTTGTCACTATCATCGAAAAATTGGACATGATGCAGAACGATGCATGCATCTTAAACATCAAGTGAAAGACCTCATTGATTCTAATCACATCCAGTTGGGCAGTGCTAATGATCAAAGGAATAAGTTTGTTTCCCCACCCAACCAAATTTTTTAAATCTTCACAAACCTAATTCCAAATCATTCAATCACCTTTGTAAAAGATAGTAAAGACAATAATGATGTGATGGATGTTGATAAGATAGAAGACATGATTGATGATGATAAGAGTGATTATGAGGACGATCCTCTACAATGCATTATTGATATCATTGATGTTCAAACTCGTAAGGTCCAAACCACTTTGTTACCTAATATTGATTTCACTAATCATAATGCACTTAGACATGCCTCTAATGGTCCTCTCTACATTGCTGGCTATATCAATAATAAACCTACATAAGGAATACTTATTGATCCCGCATGTGTACAAAATGTGATCACTAAGGAATTTTTATTTCTGCAAGAGCTTTATTAAGATACTTATGAACAATTGAAAGCATGGATTAAAATGCATAATGGTTTTTATTTCCCTATGATAGGTTTGATCACTCTTCTATTAAAGGTAGAACCTAAACAATTATATGTGTCATTCTCCATCATCCCGATGTCAAATCAATTATGTGTGAAGCTAGGCTACTCATGGTTACACTCCATGAATGCCATCCTATCAGTTATTCACAAGAACACATAAAGTTTCCTATTGGAAATGAGATATTTATCGTGCACCATAGTGGGTTTAATCCTCTATCTTACCATGGAAATTTTTCATTAGATTTATTTTGGACTGGACCTATGGAACCTATAAAGCCTCATGAGGATTTTTTTCAATTCCTATCAAAAGTTCAAGGAAAAGTGCATATCAAAATGATCTCTTAGTAATATTCTTGAGTTTGATAATTCCATGGTTGTTCCTTCTCTCAATCCTACCATTGATGAACCTATGATTGAACCAAAATCTCTTTCGAATAACAAAGATAAGTATACCACAATTCCTCCACCCATCTCCTACAAAAGACCAAGAGATAATAAAATGATCCCTTTTGTGCCTCCAAAGATAAAACAAGTCTATAGACCAAAAGAGACAAAAATTTCCCAACCAACGGTGGTTCCTTCAGTTGCTCCCCTAAGGGAGGAAAAGAAACCAATGGTTGGTAAACCTGCTCCTATACCATTACAACTTGAAAACCATGCAAGAAGAAACTGAAATGCTAAAGAGCATAGGCATAGATGTCATGCTATTGCTCTTCAATTGGAAGAAAAGAATAAATCCACACCCATAGAAACAAATCAAGAAAAAATTAAACCTTCACCAAAATAAGAAATCAAACCAAAACAATAGGTGAAACAAGAGAATTCAAATGCAATAATCATAAAACGTCCTATTATGATCAATTTGGATGATGATGATGAGATTGCTAAGATTAAAGAAGTGCATAATGAGTTGATTATTTTATTTTCCACTTCTATGAACTTAGATGGGGAAACCATGATGATTCTCCTAATGAGAGTGGCCCACCACGTGTTGAACTTGGTGATGCTCCTAGTAGAACACTTGTTGTAGTCCCCTTGGCTAGTTATCAGCCTTTGACTTATGATGAACAAGATTGGGATGTAGATGACCCACTTTAGGTTGGATCACATGTGAAGTACTTCATTTTAATGTTTGATTTCTATGTTCTTTATGCTTGCTTGTACATAATTTGAACCCCCATATTATGCTACTTGGTGTGTCTTCATGTTTTTGAGTTTTCTTTGGATGAACCTTGTTACTTCGTTGGTGCAAGGATACAAAGGAAGCAAATCTATCATGAAATTCTTCTATTTGTATCTTCATTATTCTATATGTTGTAAAGCCTTATCTTTTATTTTGTCTTGTGTTTTACTTTTGGGGAGGATGCAAGGCATTGAGACATTTAGGTCTCTTCCATGTTGACCCAAAATCTTGTTTGTTCTCTCTCTATGTGTAATTCTTCCATTGTATTCATTATTCCACGAGTATTTAGGGGATGATAACCATTCTGAGCTATATTATATCACTATAGTAAAAACATATGCTGACCCCAGATCCGTGGATCCCTTATGTGACCCCTCTTGTCTTGATTTTGGCATTTGAATTTGGGGGAAACTCCTTATCATGAAGTAGTTTATTTGGAAACATATCATTGGCATAGGGCTTTCCAGATAAGCTATTATGATCTTTGTGACATGACATTTATAATTTTCCAATTTAAAGTAATTGCTTACAACATGGTGATTAACAATTTATTTAAAGTGGGGGCATACATTGGCATTATAAAAATTAGCATTTTTGGCTTCACTTTGTTCACAAGAAGTTGAACTTAGTGTTGCATTGACATAGCGTATTGATCATTTTGGGGCACCTTATCAAAGTTATTAGGTGTATATATTTTGGTATGGTTTGATAAATGGGTACACACCTGTAGACTTGGTGCATCTTTCCCATTTATGTCACCTTTTTGTGGGTACACACCTATAGACCTGGTGCATCCTTCCCATCTTTTTATGAGTGCACTCATTTTTTATGTGTGTTTCCCATCTTTCCCTTGGGGACTCACCTAGTGAATATTAGAGTTCACTAGCCCTTGTGATTATATTTTATGAATGCATAACATAATACAACTTGCTAGTACATCTTTTTTCTTTTTTGCATTAATTTTGAGATTGTATGTCTATGTATCTTGTATCACTGCTATACACGTGCATGTTTCTCTTGTTCCTTTGATGATTTGCCACGAGATCATAGATCTTGGGGACTCGATCACTCTCTTTGATACTTTTTAATCTTATCTTTCTAATGGTTTTAAAATTGGGAATCCCTTGACATATATTTCTCTACTTTAGTGTGAGTCTGAGTGTAAGTTCATACTCTCACTAAAGTGGGGGCTAAATGTAGTGTAGAAAATTGTATACCTTTACAATTTTGCACTATGTTTGAGTCCCTTAATTTATTGGACTTAATTAAGCTTTTAATTTTCCAAATTATGTATTCCAAATCCTTATTCTTACCATTTTCTGAAAGGGGAACCAACATTAAATAAATGCATTTAATAATTAAATTGCCTTGGATCATGTGTTTCCTACAAGTTTAGGCCAAGACCCATTCGCCCATGGGCGAATGGGTCCCCTTTATGAGCTAGGACCCAAATTAAAATGTGTTTTTGGCAGCATTTTAATGATCAAAATTCAAATTGTAAGTGTCAACTTTTGGAATCTAATTTTTGGAAAATTGGATAAACACATATAAATACATAGGAGGTATTTTACACAATGTGTGAAATTGTGATATTGCTATCAGGATTAAACCGTGTAGTTTTACGAATCAAACTCATTGACCCATGTTTCATGAGTAGTGGTTCACATGAACCCATCTCTCATGATAATGAATGGTACACTTAGCACTCATTGCATCTAGGTGATGCTCACATAGGTGAAGCATTGGGCCTTCCCAGGTGGTCACCCATCAAGATACTACTCCAGCTTGCAAATGGGGTTAAGTGCACTTGAGCTGGAGTAGTACTGGGATGGGTGACCTCTTGGGAAGGCCCAATGCTTCACCTCTATGAGCATCACCTAGATGCAATGAATGCTAAGTGGACCATTCATTATCATGAGAGATGGGTTCTTGTAAACCACTACTCATGAAACATGGGTCAATGAGTTTGACTCATAAAACTACATGATTTAATCCTGATAACAATATCACAATTTGACACGTTGTGGAAAATACCTCCTACTTATCAATTGATGAGCTAAAGGGGCTCTATAATGAATGGTTCACATGGAACAACACTTGCTGAAGGTTTTGCAAATGGGGTTGCAAGCTAAGTGGGCTTAACCTTGGAGGGAACTCTATAGTTAAGTGCGCTTGAGCTGGAGTAGTACTAGGATGGGTGACCTCCCAAGAATGCCCAATGCTTCACCTCTGTGAGCATCACTTAGATGCAATGAGTGCTAAGTGGACCATTCATTATCATGAGAGATGGGTTCTTATGAACCACTACTCATAAAACATGGGTCAATGAGTTTGACTCATAAAACTACACAGTTTAATCCTGATAGCAATATCACATATAAGTATAATTATTTTACCATTTGAAATATAAGCAACATCATCTAGTAATTCAAGAGAAAATACTATAGTCAAGAGCATTCAAGAGCAACATTATCAATTATTTGTAGCAGCAATCAAGATCCTAACATCATGTCAAAGTTTATGTGTATTCTATTGTACCCAAAATTAAAAAAAAATCTTCATTAAGGCATTTTGGTAAAAATGATCAAAATCATGTAAAATTGTCATCAAAAGTCAAAAAAGGTCAAAGTTCCTAAAAAATAGCAATTTTCTATTTTTAGAAATTTTTCAAAAATTGATGGACCATAGGGTTTTTCTGGGTTTATTGTCAAAAGAATGCTCGCAAAATTTTGAAATTAGGGTTTCAGGCCCTATTTTTTAGGAAAAACCCTAAAAATAGAATCTTTACAAAAAAGGCTCAAATTGATTTTGATTGGTTGATTTTACGTCACGATCACATTGGTCCAATCAAAATTGTCAAAAAGTCAATTTTTCTTTGGTGAGTCTATTTCGCTTTTTCAAAAGAAAAGTTAGGATCTCCGAGGTCATCAATGGAGGATGGCCATATACTGGGTGTCATAATCTAAGTCTCAAACACTGCACAAAATAATCTACAGTGAAATATGCTCGAAAAATAATGAATGGACGAGGGGAATTTGAAAAGTTTGAAAATTGCAAAAAATAAACTAAGTCTAGAAAAGTTGGATGCCTTATTCCAAGGGAGGCACCTGATAGTCAATTCCTTAGTCAAATTTTGAATCTTTGCGGGTCACACATGCACAACAGTGAACACAATCAACACATCAACAACGACGATCAATGCAGTCGATGAGGTGGTGAATGTGAAGCATGAGAAGGTTGAAAATCATAAAAAATGGTTAAGTCTAGAGTAGAAAAGTGCCCTTGCTATCCAAGGGTGCCTAGCCGTTAAGACCATCAAAGTCAGTTTTTAGGGTTTGAGAAGTTGGCCATTCTTCTCAAAATTCTTCAAGCTTTTGAGTGAACTCATCAACCACTCCAAAGGAGTCATCAAATGCCACGAAATGCATATTGAATGAAGGCATACCACGAGAAACAAAAAAGGGTCACAAGGAAAAGTTAAAGAAAGGCACCCCTTTTAGCTAGGAGCACCCAAGATTTCAAAAGGCCAAAATCAATTGTCATGATTTGTAGTTCTGAGTGTCCTCAAATTTGATCAAGCTTCACAGCTATTCATCAGTAGGTTCACCGAAGTTATCAAATAATCAAAATTTTGGGTCAAACAAGGGTGTTGCATAAAAAAAACAAAGTGAAAATTATGAAATTGGCATGCATGGGCACCCCAATCAACCAAGGGTGCCTAGGGTTTTGAGCCCCCAAAATCAACTTTTAAGATTTACAAAACTAGTCATTCTTTTTCATAATTCTTTAGGCTTTCCAATGAATCTATCAGCTAGTTCAAAGGATCCATCAAAAGCCCAAAATTGCATATCAATAAAAAATGTCTCATGAAAGGGGCAAATTGAAAATCACGAGAATCATCAAAAAAGGGCTAACTCTGGCAAAGAAAAGTGCCCTTGCAGGCCGCCAAGGGCTTAGAGAAATTAAGGCATTGAAAACTAGTGTTTAGGGTTAGTCACTTCCAATAGATTCATCTTGGATTTAGTCCAGCTCCATAGTGAATCCATCTGCTAGCTCAGAGGACCTGTCCCAACAATCAAAGATCGAACAAACATAAAAAATGGTTAAGTTAGGAGTAGACAAGTGCCTCTGCAGCGTAAGGGCGCCTAGGATTTCAAGCAACCAAATGTAGTTTTTGGGGTTTGTAATCTCTAAGAGTTTCATCTTAGATTTCTTCAATATTTCCAATGAATCAAACATCTTGTTCACTAGATCTCCTAAATAGCCGAAATTAGAGATCAAGTAGAAAATTCATCCAAAGATCAAAAAACATTGAAAATTGAAAAACATAAAAAATGGCTAACTCTAGTGAAGAAAAGCGCCCCTACAAGCCAGGGGTCCCCAAGCTTTCAAGGGGGCATATGCAGTTTTTAGGTTTTGCAACCTCCAGGAGATCCTTCTCAATTTCGATCACACATTGCAATGAGTATGTTAGCTAGTACATAGGATCCATTAAACGTCCAAAATTGAAGATCAAATGAAGGCATTTCATCAAGAAAAAGCTGAAAATCTTAAAAAATGTTCTACATTGTAAATTTGGATGCCTTATATCAAGGAGGTGTCCAATTCAACTTGAGTTAGAAATTTTTGAAAGGCACCTTCATGCTTTGACCGCCTTATTTTCTAGGGATTCTTCGAGTTGACAAATATTTTCATGCGATGGCTCCTAAATTTAGGGTTTTCATGAGTTAATTATTTCTTTCACCTCCAAAATTTACTTTAGAAGTATTTGGGCATCTATTTTGATGGAACCCCTAAAATTTTGGTTCCATTTCTAAAACTTTGTAAAATTCAACTAGTTTCAATGTGCCTAGACTAAGGGTTTTGCTTATGGCTCTTGCCTTGGGATTTTGTTTGTCAGGGTCTTTCTCTATTTTGAAACCCTAAGTCTTTGCCCTGGTCGATGTTGTGTTCTATCGTTGACCCTCTATTTTCCATCCTCAATCATGTTAAAACATCTTATGTCATTAGAGCTCATGGGATAACTGACTCTTCATGCCTAGGTTTGAAATTCTTGTACTTTATAAGGTGAAGCAATTGACCTTATTTGGCCTTTGCATCCTTTGAAAAATGTTTTTTAATGTTCACCGAGGCCTTTTTATATGTCATCCTAGGCATTTTCCCTTTTCTAAACAACTTGCGGACACGTGCTAAATTATTCAATTAAGTCCTGATTAATGTCTCCTTTATCACTCATCACAAATAACTTTAGAAATGTAAATTCTAATGAGCGATGAGCAGTGCCTCCTTTTTGTCCATCACGAATAAGTTTTGAATGTTCGGTGTTGTATTAGCGATGCACGATACACCTATTTTGTGTTATCACTTACATCTCTTTTATCACTAAATGCTCATAAGTTTTGTAATGTGGATTAGCGATACACGACAAACCTTATTGCTCTTGGTATTTTCTCCTATCACTCATCACGAATCCATTTTAATATTTGAGTTTCAAAATAGTGATGAGCGATGATGTCATTTGTTCAAACTTATTTTCACTAATTTGAATGGATCTTGTGAGTAATATATCTTGTTCCTTTTATTTTCATGTAGGTGCAAGTGTCTTAGTCTTATTCTATCACCTTATATCCTGTCATTGATGTGATCTTGATATCAAAGCATGAATCAATGATACACGATGGAAAGGGAACAAGATTGAGGATGAGCCTTTAATTTAATGCCTAAGATCTCATCGCGTGGATGCTCACATTGTTGATAGAACTTGCAGAAGGTGAGATTTATTAGTGATGCATGATGTGAGATGAAGATATCCAAGAAGAATAGTGATCAATGGTTCCATCATGTTGGTACTCTTGTCACTGATTGAACCCTAGAGGGTTGGGGCAGATCCACGATGGGCAATGGGATGTTTGAAGGATTATTATCTTATTTTCCGACTCTTTTTACTTCACTGATATGAATGAAAGAGCATAGACCAGGGTGGTGATGCATGGTAATTATTAGATTAGAGGTGACTAATGAAGTTAAGAGTAAACATGGAAAATTTATGAGGTGGTATCGCCATTTTTGAGGCACAGGTTGTAAAAGCCAAAAATGACGCTTGAAGATCACCATTGATGATGTTTTACACCCAAAAAGATTTACATCCTAGGTTCAAAGCTGTTTGGCTAAGTTACCAGCTCGCTTGCGTGAGGCTCTACTTGATCATTAATGGTTGCACACTCATGATTTTTCTAATTAATGTGGATTTCCTGTCATTTTATCTCACCATTTGCAGCCTTGGAGAATTGTGAAGTGTGAGCTAGAGTGAGGTGGCGTGCAAGTCTTTAGTTTTCAATTGCGTATGTACTAAAGTGTTTATCCTTGGTAAGTTGGTTTTCATATGAGCTCTGTTCTGAATCATGTACTCGTGGTTTGAGAGTTCCATTTTTTAGGATAGTGAGTTTTAATTATCTATAATTGTCACTAGGTCTAGTTGATATTGTTTAGGTTTGAGAATTTTGTATTTTGTAAGGGTTTTAAGCTGGTGTGTTTTTTCATAATCGGTGGTTTGCTAGTTTTTCCTTGTGTCCTGAAAGGATGGGTAAGTCAGGTGTGTCTGTTCAACCCATTAGGAGGTCAAGAAGGCTCAGTGTGTTTGAATTTCAAGAGGACATTTCTGTTACCAGGCATGAGGCACATAAAACTTCCACACCACCAAAGGGCAAGGGCAATGCCCGTGGAATAAATAAGAAAGATGGTGTTAAGATTTCCTACAGTCTAAGGAGCTGAATTTTTTGCGAAGAACTAGTCAAGTTTAAAGGGAAGGAGTTGGTTAAGCCTAAGAAGAAGATAGAGAAAAGAAACAAGTATCACAAGGCTTATTTGGGGAGGCACAACTCTCCCATTGAAGTTTTAGACAACCCTTCAAGTGATGGGGGAGATACTGACCCAAAGTATGGCTATTATCTACTTTCTCTGGTACCATATGAGGATTTCAATGAAGGAGGAGTATTTTCTCCTCCAGTTTCAGTGCAAGAACAAAGAGGGTGAGCATATTATAATGCTGAAAAATCAGAGTAGCGTCTCAACCCAGTTTTTGTTTTCAATGAGACCATTGCCATTGCATCAGGATTGTCCTCTTCAACATGCATGTCTTTTTGGCTTTGGTGTTGATGTGGAAATATTTTTGGTTGGTATAATGGAGAAGTTTTGGACTCTGTATCCTCGATGACAAATATACTTTTTCTAGGAAGTGTGTAGGTTTTTGCCTCTAGTACTTGGGGAGAATCTTCTTTGGTCTACGTGGACGTGGGATTTCGACAATGCTGCATCAACAAATGATGCCTTTTGGAAGGTTGGATCGTCTTCTTCAACCAACTACGTGGAGTTTGTTATCTTTTTCTTCCCCTTGTTCTGAAATGATTAAGTGTAACTGTCTAGAGAATATCTCTGAAATTAGGGTGAAGTTTTCCCTCAAATGAAAATATAATTGTAATTCGACCTGTTTCTTGTTGCTCCCATGTCTTTATAAATGGGATTCCAAGGCCTAAAAAAAGAAGAGGTTGGGTGGTGAGTTATTCCAAGTTTTGGTCACATAGGGATTAAAAGGGTTACTAAATAGTTTAGTAATATGTCTTAAGTTTAGATCCATCAATACACATATGTAATATTTATGGTAATACTGGCAATATAGAATAGTATTAATGCATGTTCAACACCATTTTAATCTCCTATGTATTGGTTTTATAAATTATGAATAATATAATCAAGGTTTTCTTATTTGTCTCTATCAATTTCATATGGATGTGTGGTTCTATGCTTGTTTATTAATTCAAAGAATTAATTTAGATGCTTGAATATGGCTATAAATTGTATCAAATTGAATGCTAGGATGCTAGTAAGAATTAAGGGTTAGAGCACAATGTTGAAACATTGTAATGCAGTATTTTAGAGCTTCATATATTTTCAGGTGTAAAAATTATTGTCATGTTATATAAGTATTGATGTTGAATCTATTCCAAGGATGAGGCATTGGACTAGGTTAAGTAGTTATGTTTTATTTTGTTGATTAACTTGGTCTCACCCATTCTTTAAATCAAATTCTATTAAAAGGATTACAAAGTTATGAGGTTTTTTCATTCTCATGCTCTAAGTGTGAATTATGTTTGAGAAGCAACCGACTATTTTGATATAGTTTCTAATTGAGCGTCTATATGAGAATTATCTATGTATATCATAGTGTTATTGATATAAATTGCATAGGAGTATTATTCTGAAAACATTTCTAGGGATACCCTCTCGGGTCTCACAGAGCCCGAAGTAAAGAAGTGAGGACCTCTTCAAACCCTCAATTATGTGTTGACCAATCGTTACCCTTGCTAACCATTGAATTCTGGTATATTCATAGGTGAGTGGTAAGATTAAGTTTGGTTCCCAAAAAAATAACCAACAAAAATGGCGACTCCATTGGGGATGACTTGAGGAAATTCTGAAAGAAGATTTTCGCGCCTTAGAGATTCATTGAGATTTCAAGACAATACATAATCAGAGATTGCAAGTAATCAAGAGTCAAATGTTTTGTTAAATTTTTTATCCATCGAGTTTTATAGTTGTGATGTTAGTAAGTTGCATCACATAAATGTTTCATGAATTTTCTATGTTCTTTTGAAATTGCAAATCCTTTTGAAGATCAAGTATAACTCCATAATATTCTCATAATCTGACAAATTATGGGTGGTGACTCCAAGATCTTTGCACCACTATGTACTATTTGAAGAACTCCAAAGAAGGTATTACATAAAGTTTCTAAGAAAGGATAATAAATATTTGTGTGACATGTTGTTGGAGGATACCTAGAATGAAATTCATCTTTGAATGAGCTTCATATTGCTTGAGGTTAAGTCCTCTATGAAGAGAGGTGGCGAATTTATGCAAAATTGGATGAAATAGTGATGAAGGCTTTAGATCTGTAAAATTTTCCAATCGGAAGTATTCTTCAAGGTGATTACAACACATCCAGGTACTTCCCCTATTTGAATTTTTATAGAGCATAAACTTGTTATGAAAATTGTATGTGATAGTTTGAAAGAATTTTGATTCCCTATTAAGTGAATTAAGCACAAATAAAGGGAATGATAGTGGTGATATTTTCATACTTCTGAGTTTTAATTTGAAGTTTCTATGTTGTAATGAAGAAGTATGCTTGTTCTTAAAATCTGCCCATTAGAGAGAATTGATAATAAAGATGTATTTGATGTTGTGCATTGTAATATTTTAAAAGCAAGAAATATGGTAGTGATCAACTGTAGGGTTGATGTTTAAAGTTTATAAAAGGGAGTAAAAAATGTATCATTACTTGTACATCCTTGTGGGGTGCATGGTGTAAACATGAAGAGTGTGCAACCCTTGTCATGTCCTCAAAGAAGTTTCTCTATGGAAAGATATAGGCCATTAACTTTCAATGGTATTTGAGGTTTTCCAAACCTCATTCCTAATAAAGTTCAAGAATGTTTACCAAATTTCAAGGGTAAAAGTTCATAATCAACATCTCACCATCTAAAGGAGTTTTCATATTTGATGGAGGATTACAAGATAGATCATGAAGATGTTGTCATGAAATTATTTGTTCAATTTCTGAAGGGAGATGCCAAAGACTGGTTTTCATATTTTCCAGTATGCTCTATCCCTTCATGGACTGAGTTAATGGTGGTAGTCATAGAAAAATTCAATGAAAGGATTAATCCCAATGCAAAAAGGATATTTTTTAGGGAAATCCAAAAGGATGAAGAGGAATTGATTCCAACCTTCAACCTTAGATTTACAAAGGCATTAAGAAGTATTCCTAAAAAATATGAGACCTAGTGATGCAAAATGTTTAATTGGGTATTTGGGTGCCTTTGATAATAAGATGGGCTATCTGTTAAGAGATAAGGAGCTCTTAACATTGCAAAATTCATATAAAATAGCAACGGATATTGAAAATAATATGAAATATTCAATGATGAAGGGATATATGGTTGCAAGTGTTTGTTGTCCTAAAGCACATCATATAAATGAAATTCAGAAGAATGAAAGAGGGGATCAGGGTGATGATTCTTTTGAAAGTATTTCAACATTATAACATGATGATCCTCAACAAATTTTAACCTATGTTGATCAAATGTTCTTTGTTAAAAGACTGTCTAGCATGGAAATAAAAGAGGGAGAACCACCATATGAATTGCTAGCAAGGTTCTTGGATGCCTTATTGGAAATTCCTCAAAAGTGGAGACCTAAAGATCCAGTATGTATTGAATTATTCTGTGAAATTTATGAGCTAGGTCTTAGTACCTTACCCCAGGATTTTGATCCGACAATTGTTTGGGTCAGAATTGCTGAGGAGGTCAAGTATGATTACTTACAAAATTGAGATCTCAGGAAAACCATGATGGTCACCCTATGGATAAGAATCTAAGATTTATCCAAGTAATGGATAGGGATATTTCAAGGAATGAATATTTATCTAGTGGTGTAGGTGAAGACATTGGTAGATTTGCAAGTGTAGATGATATACCTTTGGATATTGATAACCTAGATGATGCAAATGTGAGCTCTGATTATTCTTACGAGGAATATGAGTCTGTTTGTGAAAATAATTTGGAGGCATTCTTCATACTTGAATGCAAAAATACCATCATTTATCACAAGGTTTTTCCCTTACCAGTGAATGAACAAAATACATGTAAAGAATTCTTGGAATGCAATTTAGTTATACCAGAATTGGAAAATGCTATTAGTATGGATGCTGATGAAGTTGAAGACAAGACTGTGTGTGTTCAATATATTGAGCCTAACCATAATGCTAATAATGATGAGATTTGTGTTACTAACTAGCAGGATCAAGCCCCAAATATCTATGACTGTCCATATAAAACAAAAATAGAAAATGTGAGTGTCTTAGCAGATATGGACAAGGTTGTATTTGACAAGGAAGTGGATCAAGAGATAAGTATGGTTGCTAATGAGAAATATTTAGGTGGTAACAATTTTTTTATATCAGAGCTAGTTCATTCATCAATTGAAAAATTTGGGAACTTTGTTATTGACCTTATCACTCTTGAAATTTTTATCCCATCTTATGAGGCATCTTGCTTTGAGATGGTTGTTGATACACGGGGTAAACTGAACCATATCAATGAACTTGAAATGGAGATATTATTTGATGCTTGGGATGGTTTGGATAATGAAATTTATGGGGACATCCATGACCAAAATGAGAGAAAGATTGATATGGAATCTGATGAATCAATTTCCCAAGAAAATAGAATACATGGAAGCATAATTGGTCTATAATTCTTTGAGGAATGTGAACACCATTTTAAAAGGAAGCTTGCATATGAGCGTTTCTTGTTCATTACAAAAAGTGAGTATGTGCCCTTGGATGGGACTCCTGAAAGGAATATGTATGAGGGTTTTCAATTTAAAGAGAAAAATAAATTTGATGTCAGCTTATATGATGATAGTGATTTTATGGGCTATGAATGCTTCATTTTTCCTATCTAATAAGATGCATATTGGGTGGAATATGGTTGTAACTTGAGTCAAATAGAATTCTACACCGATCATGTGTTCCAATCAATGATCGATTGCAATTCTCAGATGGATATGAATGAAAAGCGTAATAATAAATTCAAACATATGCCCATAATGGTTGATTTTAGTATCTATAGTGTGATTGGTGAGTGGGTAATTCAGGAGAATTCTCTCAACCTTGACATGATACAGACAATGGAAAACTAAAATTTTGACAGGGGCAAGTATTGTCTTAAGTTTGGGGGCTTGGGGCCACTAGATAAAGGTTGAAGTCTGGTAGAATTGCATAATGTAGATTGAAAACTTGCATATCAGATGAAGCTCCAATGAAAACGAAGATTGGATCTCTTGGTATGGCATTGTAACTTATGTAAATATTGTACATATGTGGTTTGCTTTGCTTTGGTTTTTTTGCTTGGTCTGGGCTAGTCTTTGGTTTTTAGTCCCTATGTTTGGTCTGCTTCACCTGAGATTCGAGAATCTCACTCTATTCCTGAGGAATAGATGCCCCCAACTAGAGCCACTGATGGAACCCCTAAAATTTTGGTTCAATTTTTAAAACTCTATAAAATTTAGCTAATTTCAATATGCCTAGACTAAGGGTTTTGCTCATGGCTCTTGCCTTGGGATTTTGTTGTCAGGGTCTTTCTCTATTTTTTTGACGTTGTGTTCTATCATTGACCCTCTATTTCCCATCCCCAGTCATGTTAAAACATCTTATGTCATTAGAGCTCATGGGGTAACCGACCCTTCATGCCTAGGTCTGAAATTCTTGTACTTCATAAGGTTAAGCAATTGACCTTATTTGGCCTTTACATACTTTAAAAAAATGTGTCTTAATGTCCACTGAGGCCTTTTTATATGCCATCCTAGGCAGTTCCCCTTTTCTAAACAACTTACGGGTACGTGCTTAATTCTTCAGTTAAGTCCCGATTAATGTCTCCTTTATTGCTCATCGCAGATAGATTTAAAAATCTAAATTCTAATGAGCGATGAGTGATGAGTGATGAGAAATGAGTGATGTCTCATTTATTTCATGCATCATAGATAGGTTTTGAATGTTCGATGTTGTATTAGCGATGCACGATACACCTATTATATGTTATCACTGACATCTCTTTTATTGCTAATTACTCATAAGTTTTGTAATGTGGATTAGCAATACACGATAACCCTTGGTGCTCTTGGTATTTTATCCTATCGCTCATCACATACCCATTTTAAGATGTGAGTTTTAAAATAGCGATGAGCGATGAGGTCATTTGTTTGAATTTATTTTTGATAATTTGAATGGATCTTGTGAGCGATATATCTCGTGCCTTTGATTTTCACGCAGGTGCACGTGTCTTAGTCTTATTTTATTGCCTTATCTCTTGTCACTGATGTGATATGAAAATTGAAGCATGGATCAGTGATACGCGATGGAAAGGGAATGGGATCAAGGATGGGCCTTTAATTCAATGGATAATATCTCATCGCGTAGATACTCACATCACTAATGGAACTTGTCGAAGGTGAGATGTATCACCGATGCACGATGTGAGATTAAGATCTCCAAGAAGAACAATGATCCAATGGTTATGATTCCATCGTGATGGTACTCTTGTTGATTGAACCCATGAGGGTTCAGGCAGATCCACAATGGGTGATGGGATGTTTGAAGGATTATTATCTCATTTTTCAGCTCTTTGTACTTCATCAATATGAATGAAAGAGCATGGACTAGGGTGGCGATGCATAGTAATTGTTAGATTAAAGGTGACTAATGAAGTTAAGAATAAACATGGAATTTTTTTGAGGTGGTATCGTAATTTTTGAGGCACAGGTTATAAAAGCTAGAAATGACACTTGAAGATCACCATTGATGATGTTTTAAACCCAAAAAGATCTACGCCTAAGATTCAAAGCTGTTTGGCTAAGTTGTCAGCTTACTCGCGCGAGGCTCTACTTGATCATTAATGGCCACACTCTCCTGATTTTTCTACTTAATGTGGATTACCTGTCATTTTATCTTACCATTTGTAGCCTTTGAGAATTGTGAAGTGTGAGCCAGAGCGAGGTGGCGTGTGAGTCTTTGGTTTTTAATTGCATATGTATTGAAGTGCTTATCCCTGGTAAGTTGGTTTTCATATGAGCTATGTTCTGAATCATGCACTAGTTGGTTTGAGAGTTCTATTTTTTGGGATAGTGAGTTTTAGTTATCTGTAATTATCACTAGGTCTGGTTGAGATTGTCTAGGTTTGAGAGTTTTTTGTTCTGTAAATTTTTAGCCAGTGCATCTTTTCATAATTGGTGGTTCACTAGTTTTTCCTTGTGTCTTGAAAGGATGGGTAAGTAGGGTGTGTTTGTTCAACCCATTAGGAGGTCAAGGAGGCTCAGTGTGTTTGAATTTCAAGAGAAAATTTCTGTTACTGAGCATGAGGCACCTAGAAATTCCACACCACCAAAGGGAAAGGGTATTGCTTGTGGAAAAAATAAGAAAGATGGTGCCAAGAGAAACTACAATCTAAGGAGCCAAATTGTTTAAGAAGAACTAGTAAAGTTTAAAGGGAAGGATTTGGTTAAGCCTAATAAGAAGACATAGAAAAGAAAAAAGTATCACAAGGCTTATCTAGGGAGGCATGGCTCTCCCATAAATTTTTAGACAGTCCTTCAAGTGATGGGGAAGATACTAACCCAAAGTATGGCCATTATCTGTTTTCTCTGGTACCATATGAGGATTCTGATGAAGGAGGAGTAGTTTCTCCTCTAATTTCAGTGCGAGCATGGAGAGGGTGAGCATACTCTGATGCTGATGAATTAGAGTAGCATCTCAGCCCAGTTTTTATTTTCAATGAGACCATTGCCACTACATTAGGATCATCCTCTTCAACATGTGTGTCACTTTTTGTCTTTGGTGCTGACATGGAAATATCTTTAGCTAGTGTAATGTAGAAGTATTGGACTCCATATCCTCGAGGACAAATATGCTTTTTCTAGGAAGTGTGTAGGTTTTTTCCTTTGGTACTTGTGGAGAATCTTCTTTGGTCTACGCGGACGTGGGATTTCAACGATGATGCATCAATGTATGATGCCTTTTGAAAGGCTGACTCATCTTCTTCAACCAACTACATGGAGTTTGTTATCTTTTGCTTCCCCTTATTTTGAAATGATTAAGTGTAACCGTCTAGAGAATATCTCTGAAATTAGGGTGAAATTTGCCTTCAAATACAAATGTAATTATAATTCGGCCTATTTCTTGTTGCTCCCATGTATTTATAAATGGGATTCTAGGGCCTAAAAAAATAGAGGTTGGATGGTGAGTTATTCTGAGTTTTGGTCACACATGGATTAAAAGGGTTAATGAATAGTCTAGTAATATGTCTTAAGTTCAGGTCCATCAATACACATATGTAATATTTATGGTAATACTAACAATATAGAATAGTATTAGCATAGGTTCAACACCATTTTACTCTCCTAAGTACCAGTTTTACAAATTATGAATAATATAATCAAGGTTATCTTATTTGTATCTGTGATCTCCTAAAATGTTAAGTCCTAATACAAGATGCTAAACAAACTATCAATTCAATAAAAATAAATAACACAAAGAGGACACCTCAACGATTAGCCTAAGGAATGATAAACATGAAAGCAAGATAAAATACAACAAAGAGTGATTATACCTTCATATTTATTCTTCCTTGGTTGGCTCTTTGATCTTTGGAGATTTGTGTGCTCTTTGGATGGCAAGTTAAATCAAATATGTGAAGTGATATGCAAGATGAATGAGGACATGGTAATGGTGAACTAAAATTCTATGGTGAATGAGAGCTCAAATGGAAATTTTGTAAGATTTTTGATAGCAAAAGATTGATTCCCCAAAATGAGAGGAAGGAGGGGGTATTTATAGAGGGATTTAAATTCTCTAGAGAATTCAACAGTTGAGATTAAGTCAACAAGGTCAAGATAGAGGGCTATGGTGAGTTGAGGACTCACAAGCCCTCACATCTTGACATGTGGAATGTGAGATGGTTTAGGGTGAGATGATGTGCAAGTGAAGTGGAAGGAAGGTACATGATGTGGAGGAAGGACAAGTACCTTGGAAAAGGGATGATGTGACATCTCAATGATCACATGGGGAAGAAGAGAATCTTGGGTGAATAAAAGTGAGTTAAAAATTCACATGATTGAAGAATCTTGTGGATAAGACAAGGTTCCAAAAGGAGAGGTGGAAAGTACCTTGGATAAAACAAGGTCCTTAAAAAGGTAGGATTCACCCACATGTGACTTCATGTGACAAGTCAAATGTTCTAGAGCTTGCATGGGGAAGAGAATATTCCTTGGAGGAATAAAAGTGAATTAAAAATTCACATGGAGAAGAGAGGAGCCTTGGATGAATAAAAAGGAATTAAAAATTCCTTAGGAGATGGGGAGAGTTGACCAAGGTACCGATTAGGCTTAACTGATCAATAATTAGAAGATAATTAGTGGTTAATAAGGATTAGAAGCCAACTTGCAAAAGTTGGAGGATGTGACACATCCTAATCAAGGATTAGGCATGTGCACATCCCTAATGAAGAGATTAAGAGGTTTATTTAGATTAAGTAAAGGATGTGACATGTGAAGAATTTAAATAAATGTCATATTTATTTAATTCATTTGATGAAAGGGGAATTAAAGGGGTAAGGTATTTAATTATTTAACTAGATACCTTAGGAATTAGAGGAACTTTAGAGCTATTAATTAAATAATAGTGTTATTGTTTAATTAATACAGATAAGGGGATATTTAGACGAAAAAAGGGTAAATTTGGACAAATGAAGTGTTAAAATTTAGGCGTCTACAATATCTATCAATTTCAGATGGATGTGTGGCTCTATGCTTGTTTATTAATTCAAAGAATTAATGTAGATGCTTGAATATGGCTGTAAATTTGTATCAAATTGAATGCTAGGATGCTAGTAAGAAGTAAGTGTTAGAGCACAATGCTGGAACACTATAATATAGCATTTCAGAGCTTCATATATTATTAGGTGTGAAAATTATTGTCATATTATATAAGTATTGATGTTGACTATGTTCCAAGGATCAGACACTGGACTAGGTTAAATAGTTATGTTTTATCGTGTTGATTAACTTGACCATCACCCATTCATTAAATCAAATTCTATTAAAAGGATTACAAAGTTATGAGGTTTTGTCATTCTCATGCTTTAAGTGTGAATTATGTTTGAGAAGCAACCAAATTATTTGATATAGTTTCTAATTGAGCATCTATATGAGAATCATCTGTGTATATCATAGTGTTATTGATATAAATGGCATAGGATTATTATTCTGAAAACATTGCTAGGGATCACCCTCCTAGGTTTCATAGAGCCTGAAGTGAAGAAGTGAGGACATTTGAACCCTCACTTATGTGTTGGCCAATCCTTACCCTTGCTAACCATTGAATTTTGGCATATTCATAGGTGAGTGGTAATATTAAGTTTGGTTCCCAAAAAATAACCAACATATTCTTCATTTTTTGTAGGTTAGCTTCATCAAGGAAACACATAGTTTTATTCTCAATAGCATTTAGAGGATCAAATGAAGGGAATTTTTAGAATTCTTCATAGATTCAAGTTCAGGTTGCACAGAAAAACACTTTTCCATAATCCATTTTTCCAAGGCATCATTTTTCAAAAATAGAAGGTCATCATTTTCAGCTTTCATCAATTTGGGTCAACTTCTTTTTCATTCTTCTTCAAAGATTGAATTTTTTTCGTTGCTTCTTTGGATTCCAATTTTATAGGGTTTCTTGCATGTTCAAGATAAATCAATTTTTTGAGAAATCTGACAATCTAGGTTTATTAGCATGAAATTGGCCACGAAACCTAGACCTCATATTTCTTTCAAAAAAATTCCCTCTACTACCTCTACTGCTTCTACTTTTCAAAATATAAGAAACACTCAATTTTTCAAAAAATGGATGGTCTAGGTCTCTTCAACACACGAGCACCTACAAAACCCATGTCTCTGATTTTTATTGAAAAAAATTGCTTCACAACTTCTATTTTTGAGGGGTTCTCGCATGTTGGTGAAAAAATTAGTTTTTTGAAAAACGAATGATCTAGGTCTATTTAGAATGACATTCTCTACAAAATCCACATCTCAGATTTTTCTCCAAATTTTTTCCCTTTTTTTGAAGAAGATTCAATGGAGCTATTTTTAGCTTTTATGCAAAAAAAAATCAAACATATTCGTGTTCATAGTCAAACTTCATAGTTTCATCATGCAATACTCTTCCATTGAGAAAAATCAAGAAAAGCGTCACAAGCATAAAGATTTAGAAGAAACAAAGTTTATCACTCTAGTTACAAAGCCACTAAAGTTATCAATCAGTGAACTTCTAGTTGAAGCATGCAAATATTTCCAGGAATAGAACTCGAGTGATGATAATAGTTAACTCGAGGCCTTTTCTGAGTTTAATTGACAGTCATTTTTTCATGCATGTCTATTCTTTGGAGTTACCTATTCTATAGTTGTAGTTTTCTTTAGTGTTAGATCAATTGACTGATGTTAGCATTCTAGTTAACTGTTTAGTTATTGTTTGTTTAGACTTAGAAATAAAGCTTGCATGTTAGCAAGACTAATTGCTAATACAATGAGATTTTAGGGCTCCCTACTCCTGTGTTTGTGTATAAATAAGAGCAACCTTGCTCATTATTTTCTTAACCATTGTTTCTATAACAAAATTGTTGGGCCTTAGTTGTGTGCAAGTTTTCTATTCAGTATCTGTTCAGTTTGTTCAATGTAATTTGGTTTGGTCATAAATTGTATGCCTATTATAGCTAAAATCTATTGTCCCATATGTGTTATTAATGTTGGAGTTTGAGGAAATAAATCTTACGCATACCTTTCTTTGATCTACAATCTCAAAATCTTACAGTTTTATTGTTTTATGTTTTTCTTTCATGAACTTTAGTTCATCTTACATCTAAAAGTACAATGAGTCTTTAGATTTGTTTTGGAAATAAGTTTATCTAAGCTTTGTGTTTATCAAAATCATTCCTTGTTTACTTCTAAACTCTCTTGCTTTGAATTTACTTGAGAAGTTAGAAGTGTCATTAGTTTAGGATTAGTTGTAGTTGAAGTTACAAAAGCAAATAAATCCTCAACTATGATGCAAAGAGTTTTATAACCTTGTGCTCAACTAAGATAAAGATCAAAAATTAGTTTAGTATTTATTTTTATGCATAATTAGCAAAAGAGGGAGCTTCCCCTCCTAATTTGAAGAGCAATCTAACTATACATCATTGTCCATTTCTAATCCATACTCTAGAGGTGAGAATTGAAACACCAACATGTTCATATTGTCTTGTGAAGGCTAACAAGTATTGTAGGTCTTCATGCATGCAAGCACTCAAGAAAATAAAGCAAGCACGATCCAATTCACTTGAAGTGATGTGTATGTCTTCAATCCTTCAAGGAAGCCATTGAAGGGTGGTGAGTTACAAAAAATTGTTCATTCATCATTTCATTTCTTTTTTAAGGTTTTTATCATTGACATTGGCATCGTGAAAGTGGGAACACTATTCACGGGGTTTGACTGAGGAAAGCCCCTATATGACATAATAATTTTCCCTCTTTGTGTATGTGTAGATTATAGGTTGAAGAAGTATTTAAGAGATATTGAAGATAAATTTTGTATTGTTGCATTTGTTATCATCATTCTTGTCACCCTACAAAAACTAAGTTGTAGAATTCATTTCCGACATTTTGACAAGTTTGCAACCATAAAACAACATCTCAGATCTAGCACCAGAGGACTATACAAATTATTTTTGGAAGCCCTAACAAAGAACCATTCACCCAGGGATGAACCAGTCCTCCTGTACATGTCAGAATCAAATTTTGGTGACATGTACATGCTATATGAAAACTCCCAGATATGCCTACAAAGTGTTGTTACAATCTGTTTATCTTTGGGAATTTGTATTTTACATATTAGTTCATATAGTTCAATTATTTTCATCATTTAAATATCATTTCTAGATAATTCCTAATCATCCTAAGGCCCTAAATAATCACCAACCCAGGTTTGATTGACTCACCATTGAGGTTGAAAGTCAATCCCTTGGCTTTGTGGTTGGTAGTCTAATGAAATCTTTGAAAAGGCCCCTTACATCCTAGGTTCTTTGCATTTAGAACCTAGGACCCCCCATTTTTCCTTCATTTCATAAGCATTGGTAAAAAATCATGGCATGATCAAGCCACTTTAAGATCCTATCAAGGATTTCTCTTAAATTTCCCCATGTGCACCAAAGTAATTGATCTTGGTGGTGACCAACATTAGGATCAAAAAGACCTAATTTATTATGCATAATAAATTGAGCCTCTATTTCACAATGATCTATTGCATAGGAAAGGCTTAATATTTAGCAAATGTGTGCTCAACCATATTGAATTCCCCACACAAAACCCAAGTGGTGGTCGATAGTGAATGATTGATCTATCTCTAAAGAGAAAATATCTCCATGATCATTTGGACCATAAACACTAATAACACCAAAATAATGACTATTGATGTTAAGATTAACCAATATAACATAATTGGTGGGGTCACAACCATGATCGACCAATAATTGATTCCATGTAGGAGAGAGAAAAGTGATAACCACTTAGTGTCATGACTACTACAAAAAAATGATTGGAAGGCTAGATAACATGGTACACTATTGAAAAAAAGAAACTAGAAACCTTGAGCTCTTGGAGACAAATGATGTCTAAATTTTAATACTAAAGATGAGAATTAAAAATGGAGTATTCATTTGGGAGGTTTATTAGACCTCAAAATTTCCATGAAATACAATTTATTAATGAATGTTTAAAATCATCTTCTTGTTATCCAACTCATTTAGAGTAGAATAATTATTTTGAAGCAACACATCATTTTCATAAAGCTTCCAATTTAGAATCCAAGATGAGCATATTATCATTTCAATGACACAAACTCTCCTTCCAAGTGCCTAAGTGGGTTGAAAGATCTCCTTTTCCCAATAGGAGGGGAAGGGCATTGTGGAGTGACAATGGGTGATTATGCAATTATTAGAATATGCATCGAAGCCCTTAAACTAGGGGTTTTGAGATTTGACTTTGAGACTTAATTTTTATATTTCATTAATTAATAGTTATTGACCAACCTTCCTTCTCTTTTTCAAGAGGTGTGGACCTTGGAAATGGTCGTGTTGAAGAATTTTGGCATAGAGATGCTAAAGGAAAAAAATATTTTCTTATGCTTGAAGGATTAGCAATGATAACATGTGTTAGGAAAATTGATATATCGAACCCACTGAGAGTAGTGAGTTTGGCCAACTTGTATATCCACAACATATTTGAGGTCCTTGGAGAGGTATATCTCCACATAGGAATGCCAGTGGATGATGAATTAAATATAATATTTTAGGTTCTATGCATATCATAGTACTTAGTGAAGATATTATTTGAGGTAAAAAAACTCCAACAAGGTAGGGGGAGATCGAGGAACTTAACCCAAATGAGAACTCAAAGAGAATTTTCATTAAAAATAATAAATTTATGAGTCTAGGGTTTGAAAACTAGATGGGAAGAATAGAAAAGCTAGGGGCCATGCTTGACGACACCCTCAATATGGTTGGCCTCAAAAAAGTTAAAGAGAAAAATCCTTTGGTCAGGTTTTCCATGGTGGTCAATTGAATCCTATGTGGGGCCCAATTCTTTCTACCCAAATCTTTGAGCATGCTTTCAAGGGGGGACCCTACACACAAAATATGAAACTAAAGTAAAATTCTCTATCCATTTATAAGCATTATCGAAATCAATAATGTGAAGAACCACATCTAGTGGTGTTTTAGGGGGCATACCTCATGGAACACCTTGGCTACAAAATTTCAAGGGAATTTGGATGGGAGAGCCATTGGATGTTTTCGTCAAGCTTTCAACTCCAACAACAACTATGGAGGAAAGAAAGGTTGAGTCCATATAAAGAGGGAAATTTTTTTCAATCTAAGTGAAATAACCCATGCTAGAATGAATGGAGGCAAACAAACTATCTTGCACAAGTGTAGTTTGATGCAAATACATAACATAGCAAAAAAACCAACATATTTTATTTTGATATTAATATCATTTCTAATTTTTTGGCATTTGAATATTTTAAATAAATTTCTACATGTTGGAATAATCCAAAATGATTCATTTTCTTCACTTCATGGGTAGATATAGTTAAGTTAATAATATGAGTGTATTTATGGTTGTAAATGACATGTTGATTTCAAATTTCCTTGTCAAATTATTAGAAAGGGGATTAGCTTCTATTTTATGACTGAAATAATGTTTGAGATCACTTATGAGATTCTAATAATAAATATCTAAGCTACACTATAAATACTTTTGGCATGTGTCTACTAAATGGATTATACCCTAACCACATAGTTTTGTAAACAAATCAACAATAATCCAAATAAGATCTTATTAGCTAACAAGGTTGAGGGAGGCTTACCCATATGTACTACCCACAATCCACTAAAATCCACCCTCTCAATAAAATAAAAGCCTCTTAGAAATTTAATGAATACCTATCTACCAAGACTCCAACTCAACCTTTGATTAATAAAATTACTAAAAAATATCTTGGGTTAAGTGGTCATAAATGGCGAGGTTATAAGTTAGGAACTTCATTTTTAGTATATAAGAGACACAAGAATTAAATACTTTTTGAAGCAATAATATTTTTAAGCCTAGTTTTGAGTAACCATATGAATCCATGAGAAAATCAAGAGAATAATAAAAATATAAGATAAATTGAGAAGTTTTATAACACCCACCTAGAGTATTATCAAGAGGAAATACCTATCATAAAGGAGGAATTTAAAAAGTAAAGGAAGCATCCTACCTTTGAATAAATCTATAAAGGGAAAATAAAAATAAAAGGGATATCATTATTTGAAGTAAATTTTTTAGTATGTTCAGGGGCGATCCTTTGGTGAAATGGTGGAGATTCTTTCCTATAGAGCCAATAACCAAGGTTCAAACCTCGTGGGGTCGCTCTCTCTCGTGTCAACAATGGAGTTTTCTTACCCTGGTATTAAGGGGAGGCTCCTTGGCGAAATGGTGGGGCTTCTTTCTTGTAGTGCCAAAAACTAAGGTCCAAACCTTAATATCTTTTTTTATGTGTGGGAGGATGGGTGGGATCCCCCCCTCTCTTCTCCACATTGGTATGATAGGAGGGCTGGTTGGGTGCTTCAGTGGCGGAGGGAAAGGGAAAATGGGGACGATGAATCGTGTGACTAGGATGTTGTTCACATGACATAGGTGACAACTTTCTTTCCCTGAGTTCGAGGCTATTGTAGGAATTATTACTTGGAGGCCATTTAATATGGATCAAACTTGACATGTTTGGAAGGTTTTCATTAGCAAGGGTGGCGACGGATAGGTACTTGGCAGTAATTGAGTTGAAGTGTTTAAGTTGGCATTTTAATGTATTTTCTTTCATTCAACTACGGTGCTAGTACTAGTTTGAGGTGGTGTTCATCATAGATTTTGTTTGTGTTGGTGGTGGTGCTCATGGTGAAGCGCTCTTGCTTGATCATTAAGGTCTTTGTGGATGGAGTGGTGAAGTTTGGGGCGGACACACTAATTTATTTGAAATTGACGGAGAGACAAGCCTCCTTCAGAGAAATCAAAGACCAGTGTCTGAAGCGAATTCTCATAAATGGGGATCCTTTGGTCTTGGTAGCGACAAAAATATTTCTGGGAGCAGGTCATTTGGCCAACAAGGAATTCAGAAGAGACAACTTTCACATCTCTTCTCAGTTCCTGGCTTCTCTTCTGGATAACAGGGTGTCTAAGGCCGAGGCCAAACTACTGTTGGTAAAGATGTTTTGAAAGGACCTGGTGGGCGGCTTAGATGAGGTGTTGGGTTCTGTTGTGGAGGGAAAAGGTGTTCCGAGGCTGTGTGACCTCAAAAATATTCGAGATTCGGACGAGGCTATGAAGCTATTTCCTCTCCTTCTCGACTTGAGTGGCCCAACATTGAACAAGCACAAAATGGCAACGATGATGGCTATTGATTTCTTGAAGAAATTCTTCGGTCTATTGGCGGCGAGTGGTGTTGGATGGGTAAAAGACTTTGCAGAATTTGCTGCTTTAAACAATTTCAGGTGAGCTTTCTTTCTTATGGATGGTGGTGTTGGTAGCTAGTTGGGTTTCGCTTCGTGGGTTCAATGGTGCTCAAAGGTGTTCTCACTATGTGGGGTTTGTAGACTCAGCCTGTTAATGGCCATTTTGAGAATTTTTGGGTGGTCGGGGTGATGTTTGTTTACAGTTGTGGCTAAAACCTCATGGATTTTTGGGTTTGAAGTTGGCTTTGGTACTCAGATAGTTGGTTATGGTTGAATGGGTTCTTGCTTTGGCTTGTCTCTAGGTTGGTCTTTTGGTGCAGGTGGTCGGGTCAAGATTTGATGGTGTTTACTGTTGGAACTATTACATGCGTTTGCAGATGATTGTAACCTTTTTTATCTAAATATATAAATCAAAACTTGCGTATCAATTTTTATTTTTTTTAGTTAGTTCTATTAATTTTATAAACTACTCAAATAATGCATTGCCAAATACATATATTTTCTTTTGACTACATTTTACAAAAGAATTTATTGAAGTTTTTACACCAGTAGTTTTTGTTGATAAAAAATTGAGACTAGCATACTAAGAGGCTTGCAACATGAATCTATATGCCCACAAATATATTCCCTATAACTTTAATATTGTCTAAATAACACATACCCTCTACCCATTTAGATTCTTAAACAATTCACAAGGAGTATTTATTGAAGCTTTTACACTAGTATTTTTTGTTGATAAAAAAATGAGACTAGCATACTGAGAGGCTTGCAACATGAATCTATATGCCCATAAATATATTCCCTATAAATTTAATATTTTCTTAATAACACATACCCTCTACCCATTAGATTCTTAAACAATTCTCAAGGTATGCATGGGGTGGATATAGGTGGAAACCATGTAGGTTAAGTGGAGATGTGTAACAAATATGGGAGTCTTAAGAATATATAATGTGTTGGATATCTAGTGCATCTCATGTAACTAGATAGAAATGATACCACTAAAAAAGTAATTGATTTAACTTAATGGCCTAAAGAGCTCGTAGGAGTGGTTGCAACCTCTGATTGATATATTTGTGCCAACTTCACACCATTAAAGCAACATAAAAAATATAGAGAGATATTATTAGAAATGAGGTTCATTATGATGTTTTCATAATGGTTCCCTTATTAACATGTATGAAATATGTGAGCATATAGATAATGCATGGTAAGTTTTTAACAAATTATTGAGTGAAATATAGTCTTCTTGAATACCTTAATGGGAGTATATACTCAAAACTATCAAATTGTTGATGTATTTAGGTTTTTAAATGAAAGAATAAATAAAATGTTCATAGATATGAACATAACGGGTCTTATAGACAATGTTGTGAATTCTATAATAGGAATTTTGATGGTGTTTTAAGAGGATTTTAAAATAAACGCTTATATCTTGAACAATTCCAAATCCTCTCACTTTTATTGGAGTTGTACATGCTAATAATGATAATGCAACTCTACAACATGGTAATGTTTTTTGTGGATGCATGATTAAAATCGGTCTCCTAAAAGGTATAATAATGTGTAATGCTCTTATAAATATGTATGCCAAGTGTAAGATCATTGGGAAGAATACAGTGTTTGTTAGAATATATAAAGGAGACATTATCTAATGGAATGTGACGATTGTGGGATACACAAATAATGGATATGTTGATGTGGTTACAAGAATTTTTAGTGAAATGATTGATTTGAATGTGATGACAAGTAATGTGATAAATACATGATATGCATGGGATGGATGTATTGATGAGTCCGAAAAGCTATCTAAGATAATGCATATAAAAACCTTGGTCTCATGGAATATGATGGTTGCAACATAATCCTAGGTTTAATTTTCTAAGTAAGCCTTAGAGCTCTTTTATTAAGAAAAAGTATCAAGCATCAAGCCAAATTACATCACCTTTGTTAATATTCTTCTAGTACATGCCAAAATGGTAGCTTTGCAATAGGAGTTCCATTAGAGTACTTCATAAAATTATTACTATTATTTTATTTTAGAATCGTAGACACCTAAAAATGACTAATGCATTTCTTCCAATTCAACATCACTCTTTCTCATCGTTTCTTATCAATCTATTCATCACTATTAATTAAATAATTTTAATTCTTTAATTAAGCTAGAAAATTACCTTATTTAATTTTTAATTATTTCATCATTTTACCTCATCAACATTAATTAAATAACTATTAATTATTTCATTAAATTATCATTCCTTCTTATCCACACTAATTAAACAATTTTTAATTATTTAATTAAATTCATAATATATTCTACCCACTTTGATTAAATACTTTTAATTATTTAATTAATTCATACATTCCTCTCATCCACCATAATTAAATAACTAGCTAATATTTCCTCTAAAATTAAATAAATTATTGAATTTATTAAATTAAAAATTTCTCTTTAAATTCTTTGAAAAGTAAATAAAATCAATATTTTATTTATTTTCTAAACACATCTTCATGTCATGCACATGAATTAGATAAATATATTTATTTATTTATATTTATATTCTTTCATCTCCAAATTTAATGAACTAACTAAAAAGTAACCTCAACTCACTCTCAATCATTCTCACTTCACTTGTCCATGCAATCAGTCATATCATCCATGTAACCACTTAACTCCACTTCTTAGCCTTTCATCTTGACACATGTTGCTTGTATGTTCACTATGATCTCAACAAATCTCATCCATTGATCTTTCCAATTGTCCTACACTCTTGATCAAGTATTTGTGAAGTTTATAAAAAATCCATCATTGAGCCATTCAATATCTCCACGAATCTTGATCTCTCCACAAATTTTGAGAAATCAATCCATCTTTGTATCCATTTTATGAATTAAGGTTATACTAAGCTAAGAGAAATTCACATACTATTATTTACAATATTTCATCACGTATAATGGAGTATGGTTAGGCATGCTTATGCAGGTAAACTAGTTTAATTAGATTTACTTTTATGTTTTATGCACACTCGCATTGATTTGGTCATTTTGTTATTGAATGTGACCTTTTATTGATATTTCCCTATTTTCAGATTTGATACCATGATTTAGGCTTCACATTCTAAACACACCTAGTGGGACCCACATCCATAAATTTAAAAATTACCTTGTGTTTTATGATTTTTAGGGTTGCAGGTACATATCAACACTTTTAACATAGAACAACACTTTTGATTTATAAAACAACACTTTTGAAACATACAATTACACTCTCAATATAGGTTTGGTGCTTTTGATACATATTTTGATACATCTGAGACACAAAGTTGTGCTATTGATACATAGATTGATGCATTTGAGACACATATTAACACTTTTGATTTTACATGTAGTATTTTAACAATTTTAGTAGATTTTGGATTTTATTTCTTTTTGATTCTTATCTTTGACAAATTTTCTATTAAACCCTATTTTTTGAAACTAATAATTAATTTATAGAGTTTTAGTTTTTTAATTTTCTATATGTAGACTTTAATTGCAAGAACATGAGCAAAGTGGTACATTTGATACAAGAGTGACACATTTGAGATACTGATCAGTGCATTTGATAATATAATGACACTTCTAATAACTAAGACTCATTTGAGAGGTAGGTTGACACTTTTGACATGTATAATTACATAGTTGATATCTACTATGACACTTTTGAAATATACTATTGTGCTTTTGATTCTGTAGATTTAATTAAATTTTTACCTAATGTTTGTGTGATTTTAAAAACTAATCAAGTGCTGCATATTTGAAATCATTAGGAGAAGTATTTAAAGTTGAAACTATTGACATAGTTAGGTGTAGGGAAAGGTGACAATTTTTTTAGCTTTGTTGCACACTATTTTTGAGATTTAAAATGAATAGGTATGATGTGTTTGTGTAGAATTTAGGTGTGTATGCTCTCTCCTTACACTACATGAAAACTTGGAGATCAAAAGCACCTTTAGATTACTTTATTTTCTTTATTTTTCATCTAAGGTTGTAATAGTTGTGTATGCTCTCCCCTTGTGCTTTGTGTGAGCCCAGGGATAAAAAATACTAGTATCGAAATTGATTCTTATTAGGGGGCCTACTTGGGAATTTCATCATCTCAAGGTTTGCCTCAACCATATTTTTTGGCAAGGTATATAAAAGGGGAGAGCATAATTTATGCCTTAAGGGTGAGCTATTTTCATGTTTGTGCAAGCCTAGACACCCTTGATTTGTTGATACTCATATAGGTGAAGAGGATAGGAGAGACCCTTCTAGCCTCAACCATATAGATGGGCCATCAATTATTAAATAACACTATGAACCTTGTTTTTAGCAAGCCAAAAACCATCGATCATCAATATAGTGTGGTGCAATGTAAAATATCATGCTTGAAGTAACTCAACATGTACCATCATGATGGGATAAGATTTATTTGGGCTAAAGACATCAAAACCTCCAAAGAAAAAGGAAAGATGAGCCCTTGAGACATTGGACCCCTATCTATTCCCTCTTGAGAGTGGAAAGAGCATGCATAATCCTATAATATTTTGGGTTGGGCCCACACTAGTGCAATGATTCTACTTGAATAAAAATAATAGTATACACCATTTATTTGTATTACCTTGGAAATCATTGGCCATTGTGTATGATTTTTTATCTCTTTCCAATAAAAAATATTTTTCTAAAATTTATAAAAAATTACCAACTTTTACATAGAGTTGTGCTTCTAAGTCTAAAATTGATGCAGGAGCATCCCCGATTGTGAGCAATCTTGCATCAACCAAAAACATTTGCATTCATGTTCTTTATTGCATTACCGAACCCAGTCTCGACCTATTCCATGACTTGTGGAACTCTGGAAACCATATTGATCGTTCCTATTTTGAACCCACCTGACTAGGGTTTCGTGTGGTTTCTATGTGTTATTTTTTACTATGCAACCTCTTCACACAAGTTTTTAGAGGAATCACAAGCCTTTAATTTCTACTTGTAGGTTTCCTTGATTATTTCTGACCTTTTTGTGCTGAATTTTTAAAAATCGTGGCTACATTTTTTTTGTGGATATCAAATTTTCTATGACCTGTGAAGTTTCTACAAAAATACCAAATAGATTTGTAATGATTTTCTAGATTAAAAAAATTGTGATTTCCATCCCACCTTTTTTCATTTTTCACAACTTTTGAGGAGTTTTTGCAATTTTTTCTATAATTTTTTTTTGTTGATTTTCAATTTTTTTGGAATGGCATGTATGTGGTCTGACCAAGCATCTACCTCCTATGCACTAATGGCCAAATGACCAACAGATCATGCCAAATCATCTACATGGTACATTGATTCTAGACCCCTTCGACATTTTACAAATATGAGAGATTGGTTCATGGAGTATATGGCATGCTTTGATTCTATCATCTTTGGTGGTGGTGAAGAGTATATAGTTGTCGAAAAGGGAAACATCTAGATCACATCCAAGGGGAGAAATTTAATATTTTTCAATATATAATATGTGTCGAGAATGGAGCTTAATTTTCTCTCGATGAGTCAGATTACATGACACAATCCAAATTTGCACATCATTTTTAGTTCTCACAAGTGTCGAATTGTTGATAAATATTCCAAGAAAATTGTGGCAATTGGGCTCAAGGATCATGGTTTGTATTAGTTGCTTGATACTGGAGATCCTTTGGAGCATGCAATAATTTTTAAGAGTTCATCTATCAACACTCTTTAGCATCAATGGTATGGGAATCTCAATATTTTCTACCTCTCTCAACTAGATCATGAGAATTTGGTAGAAGGTTTACCTGAGATTCAACATAAAATGTATGGTGGTTGCAAATCTTGACGAGAAGGGAAGAAACATCGCACTCCATTTTCATATGGAAATTCTTGGAGAGTATCCAAGGTTCTATAGTCGGTTCATGCAAACATTTGTGGGCCAATGAATATTGCATCGATCACTGATTCCAAGTATTTCCTCCTATTTTTTTGATGATTTTAGTAGAAAAATGTGGGTGTATTTTATCATGGCAAAGTCACAAGTGTTTAATGAATTTAAAAAGTTTAAAGCATTAGTTGAAAAAGAGTTTAGATGTCAAATCATCACCCTTAGGTCAGATAATGGGGGTGAGTTCTATTCCAACTAGTTCATAATTTTTTGTGATAAACATAGTATTAAACATCAACTTATCACACCCTATACCCCTCAACAAAATGGTGTTGTTGAGCGAAGGAATTGTACCATCATAGAAATGGCCCACTGTATGTTGGAGAACAAAAATATTCACAAGAAATTTTGGGTTGAGGTAGTGTATTCCCACATAGGCCATTAATAAGATGACCCTAGAGGAAGAATGGTTTGGGAGAAAACCAAGAATCACCCATCTCAAGGTTTTTGGTTCAACTACGTATGTTTGGATTCCAGATGCTAAGAGAACCAAGTTGGATTCCAAGAGCTAGAAGTTGATGCTAACATGATACAATGACAATTATAAGTCCTATTGACTGATTGATGTTGCCACTAATCATTTGACATTTAGTATGGATGTTGTGTTCAATGAGGAAGGTGGGACCTTTTTTCTCTCTTCTCCCATCAAGAGTTTTGACAATTAGCCTTTGAAGACCAAGGATTTTGGAGCTAATATTTTAGTAGCTCCACCTATAGGGAGGGATTCTAATTATTCTGACTTAGTGGAATCTCTTAGGAAAGATCATCTAATAGAAAGGAGAGACTCTGATGATTCTGACATTGTGGAATCTCCTAGGCAAGATTCCATTCCAATAAATTCTCCTTAGGATAACCTGGATCAAAATCTAGATGGTAATATTCCAAGCAGCCCAATTCATGATGATGTTCATTCTAATTTAGAAGAAGATGTATCTCCTCATCCTAAGTGGTGGGTGGAGTGTAGAACAGTTCAGATAATTGAGAGGGGGGGTGAATCAGTTATCACAAAACAATTTTCTTTACCTTAACTAATCCGATGCAATCTTAAATCAATTAGATAATTATTAAAATAAATATAAATATGAAAGCACTCTACAACACCATGCACAATGAACACCAAAAATTACGTGGAAACCCAAGAAGGGAAAAACCATGAAGAATGCTAATTCTCAATTATAAAACATCGGATAAGGTGATTTTTATAAGGGCTCACTACCAAATTTATCATTGTAGGTAAGGTTCACTACCAATGGGCTCATCATCTGGATATTACAACCAAAGATAAAAAGGATCACTTCCAAAAGAGAAAGGCTCACTGCCAACATAAAAAGGATCATTTCCAAAAGAAAAAGGCTCACTTCCAGAAGAATGATGAAAGGGAATCCACTGTTGGAAGTAACTATCACCAACAATCACATTGGAAGATAATTCACTATCTTCTATCTTTGGTATACTTTCACATACTTCACAATATTAGAATTTTCAGATTCACATTCACCACACTTGATTTCATTGAACATAATCAACTTTTGCTTATACCATTCCATGCCTTCATAATCTCCTAAGCCGACCAAACACAATTCGAATTAGGTCACCACAAAATATTCCTGTAGTGGAAAGGAATGAAATGTCAACCATACAGATCCTCCTCGCTCAAATTAACATGCTACATTTTTACCATGATATATGGAACCAAAGAATAAGATATACACATTACAATGCAAACAATGTTTCAGGGCACATTAATCGATTTCTAGATCGATTTGGACCCATAAGAGTGAAAATCATTATGTTACAAAAAGAATAGGACCAAGACAAGCATGACCAAATATAGATCATCACAACACAACATTTGAAGCATACCAATCCAAATCACCAAGGCATCAAAATCGAACCTTAATCAATCAACCAAGATATGTTGACATCAATGACAACTATTAACGATAATAATAAAAAAAATATCATTCCAACAATCTCCCCCTTTCTCATTGATGGAAACATTCATCAATGACAAACCAAACAACCCAATGTCAACATCAACAACATCAAAGACCTTTTCTTCTCCCCCTTTGACATCAAGGACAAAGGGAAAAATCTCCCCCTAAAAAACTTACTCCGCTCCCCCCTATGAGGAAGCCACCAAGCATTGATCTAGATAAGTGTGATCATATAATACCCTGGACCAATCCACACCCCGATGCAAATTATTGTAGACTAGGAGGGGGTAGAACCCCTTAATTCTATCAAAGATACTCAAAGGTATCTTTTCTCAATGGTTTTGTGAAAATATCTATAGTCTGCTCTTTTGTAAGTACATATTCAAGTCTTACCTCATTCTTCAATACCTTATCTCTCAAGAAGTGATATATGATGGATATATTTTTCATTTCACCAAATGATATGTTAATGTCTTTCAATGTTTGTTTCATCCACTATACCTAAGTGCAACATGAGGATGCTGCAATATATTCAACTTAAGTAGTAGATAAAGATACAAAATCTTGTTTCTTGCTTGACCAAGAAACCAACCGAGAGCTAAGGAAATAAGATCCACCAATTGTGCTCCATATTTTATTAACGCACCCAGCCCAATCAACATGAAAATAGGCTATCAAAGTGAAATATGAATCCTTTTGATACCATAACCTGATATCTTTTGTACCCTTCAAATATCTAAAGATCCTTTTTACTGCAACAACATGTGATGCCTTTGGTTCTTGCTGAAATATAGCTGCTAAACAAATAGCATACGTAATGTCTGGTCTAGTAGGAGTCAAATATAAGAATCCTCCAATCATTGACCTACACATACTTGCATCAACTTTAGGTGAATCATCTTCTTTTGTCAACTTACATTCGGTAACAATAGGTGTACAAACTAGTTTGGACTTCTCCAATCCAAACTTCTTCAATAATTCTTTGGTATACTTGGACTGAGAAATGGAAATTCCTTTGTTGTTCTAATTTACTTGTAATCCCAAGAAGAAATTTAACTCACCTGTCATAGACATTTTGAATTCATTCTATATTTCATCTATAAATTTTCTGCACAAATCATCATTTCCTCCAAAGATTATGCTATCAACATAAACTACAACAATCAATCTAAGTGAATTCTATAGTATAAGTTACTATCAATAGATCCCTTTCGAAATCATTATCCAATCAAGTACCAGTCTAATATACCATACCAGGCTCTAGGTGCCCGCTTCAATCCCTATAGAGCTTTCTCCAACCTACAAACAACATCCAGGTTACTTTTGGACTTAAATCCCTTTGGTTGCTCAATGTAGACTTCTTCCCTCAGTTCTCCATTCAAGAATGCATATTTTACATCCATTTGATAGAATTTGAAATCCTTAAAAGCTGCAAAAGATAAGAATATTTGGATCACTTCCATTCGGGCAATAGGGGCATATGTTTCTTCAAAATCAATACCTTTGATCTGAGTGTAATCTTTGCAAACCAATCTTGCCTTATTTCTCATTACCTTTCCGTTTTTGTCTAGCTTGTTCCAGAATACCCACTTTGTTCCAATTACATTTTTGTCTATCGGTCTAGGCACAAGTTCCCAAGTCTGATTTTTCTTTATTTGATCAAGCTCTTCTCTCATTGCCTTCACCCAATTCTGATCATTGTATGCTTCTTCCATAGTCTTTCAATCTTTCTCTTGAGCTGCTTTGCTTCTTGTGATGATTCCTTTATTCTTGAAAGTGTTAATAAGGTATAAAGAAATAAAAAACTTCTTAATGAAATATTGCATCAAAGATTAAGCTAATAACCAATTGAAATCGTCTCATTGTCTCCTATCTTTAAAGATTTATTAAGTTAAGTGCTCTCAGATTTAAATAACACTATTAACTGTTAAAATGACATTCTCAAGAACATAATGATGTTGATGCAATGATGTGAAGCTAATATGATAAAGACTAGATGATAAAGGAAACTAAGATGACATGAATTGATATAAAAACTGATAAATGCAACTACAGGAGGCATCCATGATTGTGAAAGCTTAAATGCTGGATGCTGGATGCTGGATGCTGGATGCTTGGATGTTGGATGTTGGATGCTTGATGCTTGATGCTTGATGAATTCCTGCAGAGTAAACTTGATAACCTGGGATCCTTTTCTTGGTTGAATGAAGCTTTATTTATAGATTTCCTGGCTGTAGAAATACATAGGGATGGAAAAGAGAGGCTTGGATTCAATCTAAAGGATTGAATGGTGAAAGATGGAAGAGATTGAGAGAATTTTGGAGATTGTCTCTACCCATGTAAACACCAGGCAAGAGAAGAGGAAATATTGATGGAGGAGGATTGAGAGAAGAATTTGGAATTTGTCTCCAATTTGTCTCCAAAACTTCCCGTGAAGTTTCAATCAATTAATTTTGACATATTTTGACATAAATTAGACATAGGATATCTAATTCAATTTTGAGGAAATATAGAGGAATATTCTTTATGCCTTTATTTAAATATTTTCGATTTATTTAAATTAGCAAAAGAGGGATAAATAATTTAATAAAACAAACTATATAAGTTGTTTATTAAATTAAACAGAAGAATATAGCATTTAATAAATAAAGTGTTTAATCTTTATTTAATTAATTTAAGATTGATGTGATAGAATAAAATAGGGATTTTATAATTAAATCAAACAAAGTATTTAATTTTGTTTATTTAATTAAGATGAGATAATAGACGAATAAGAAGAATTTAAATGTGAATGTGAACGTGAACTATATAAATAAATATTTCTATTTATTCAATAGTAGAGGAAATTAGGATAATTAATCAAATAATTTATATTTAATTAATCGAAATTCTCCAGACCATTTTTAGGTGTATACATTTTGCCCCTCTTTGAAGTGATGCACATTGCTTCGAAGAAAATTTTGCTACTACTGCTAGTATTGATGATCAAAATTAAGTGTGCCCCAGACATGCCCCAGATATGGATTTTCAGATGATCGCCGATAATATGCCCCCTCGGGAGATAAATTTAATGATTTGATGATTTTTTTAGAATTTTAGAATTTTCATGATGATTGATGATGATTTGATGAAAAAATATTTATCTTCCGACATTGATGAAGAAAATATAGCATGTGGTTGAGTTTAAATTAATTCCATGGATAAGATTAATTAAAATAAAATAAAAACCCACAAAAATCCCTTTTCAAAAGTAATATAAGGTCCAAAAGCTCTTTTTCAAAATCATTTGCACTTTGTGACTTTTAACTTCCAGTAATAAAGACTTTTGAGCCAGTTGGAGCAAGATGTCAATTCCTTACCACATTCACTATTTCAAGCATGTGCGACGTCACTAGCGGCCGACTGTGTATGAACCTCCGGTATGTACCCATAATCCACCTCATTTTTCATGTTTTTTTTTAATGCATTTTAATGCTTTCCACGTTTTTTCCTTAGTTTAGTGCATCAAGGTTGCACTATAGTGCTTTGCACTTTGGTGTAGTGCTTCCATTAGCTGTTTTAGCGCTTGCGTTATTCTCTCTAGTGCTTTTGTAGGATAATGTAGAGCTTTCATGATTTAGCGTTTACGTAGTTATTTTTAGCGCATCGATGTCGAATTTTAGCGCCTAGAATGTTCTAGTGCTTTGATTTGGTAAAATAGTGCATCAATGGTATGTTATAGCACTTCTAGTAAAGCGACACTTTGATGGACTATTTTAGCACATCGATGCAGTAAAACAATGCTTAGAGTGAAGTAGCATTTTAGGTGTCTGTTTTAGCGCATCGAAGTTCTGAAGTAGCGCTTCAGATAAAGTAGGCTTCAAAAACCTCTTTTAGCGCGATCGATTGATAAAGTAGCACTTTTGAGTTTTAGCGCTTTGGATGCCCATTTTAACGCATCCATGTCAGAATTGTACATTTTGACTTTGTTTAATTATAATTTTTCCAATTCCGATCATGTCCATTCTTTGATTTGGTATGATTGATTAATCCAAATTCCCGATGTTTGATTCTGTTGATTTAAATAAGACTTACTCTCATGATAGGTGAGAAGAAATCCTATTTGTGATGATCCTCATGATAGGCGAGGAAATGATTCATATCTGATAAACCTCATGATAGGTGAGATTAGACAATGTTGTGATGAACCGCATGATAGGTAAGGTTTGTTGATGTTCGTTCATGAATTTTGATCAAAAATTCATACCAAAGTTTGTTTGATTAGACCTAATAGTAGAATGAACTTTGATTTCTTGACATAGTGCACTAATTGCAAATTTTTCATTGTGATGATAGGAGGATTTGGGTACTCTCCAGATGCGAGAGCAATTTCCTTAGACCACCGATTTGATACCTCATCTGACTCTAGATGAGATTCAGATTATAGGTTGATATGGCCTCACTAGTTTACTTGGCATGCCCCAGATTAGGATTAATCGAGGTCTCCTTACTGCTTTGGCTGAGCGGTGGCACAGTGACCATAATACTTTCCATCTGCCCACTAGTGAGATGACGGTCACACCCGAGGATGTGTGGCAGATTTTGCACATTTCATTTATGATGCAGATTGGAGTATATGATTCTCATGAGGCTAGTGGGAGAGATGCTCTCCATAGAGTGTTTCAGGATCAACACATTGCAAGTTTGAGTGTCCAATGGAGGACGATTGCTGATGCATACGCTTCACTACCAATAGTGCTTGCTGGATTCATTGGAGGTTTCCTTTGCCTTGATCACAGGTCAAAGGGATTCTCTATGGGTTGGGGCCGGATTCTAGAGACCATGGTCGTACATGGTACGAGATACGCATCGAGGATGTGTATGCTGGCATATCTCTACCATGACCTTCATTCAGTGGTGTATTTGGGGGCACAAAGTTTTTTAGCAGGGATGACCCTGTTACAAGTGTGGGCATGGGAGCATTTTTCCATTGCTTGACCATTTCCAGTTTTGGACAGACCAACAGGTAGATCGTATGTGTTTCGGTATAGAGGTAGACCTACCCAGGCTCAGATGGGTAAGTTGGAGCATTGGAGACAAAAGTTTTTGATGATACAGAGAGTGTTGTTTGGCGACCGTACTTAGATTGTGAATAGTGGGATGAGGATGACATTGTGCTTGGGTATCTTTGTGATTCCATGTACTTGATTGGGCAGACACCTTTTGTTTTGGAGAGATTTTTATTACGGTGGGTGTATAGACAGTACGACATTGTTTAGTGCAAGCCACAGGGGGTAGCCCACTATGCCAAGAAAAAGAGTGATATACCTAATTGGGGACCATGCTTGTCATATGAGACCTTTGTAGAGGGATACAAGGCTCTGTAGCCATCTGCCTGGGATATGCGCAGGGATATTTTCGAGGCACCTGTGATAGAGGAGTATGCTGCATTTTTGACATTGACTCCACATCCTCGTATCACCATTCCAGATGAGCCAACACCATTACCCGTTGAGGAGGATGCTACTGAGGGTTTAGAGGAGAGTGGGGGTGATACTCCATCAAGCAATAGTATTGAGAGTGGCAATGATGACATCAATAGTGGTGATGACAATGATGGTGGCGGTGGAGGTGGCAGAGGGGCTAGACCAGTCAATGTTGGTCCTTCATCGAGTAGGCCTTGTAAGAGGCGAGTAGTGGCAGTACCATCAGTTGATTATTAGAGATAGATTGTAGGTCTTCAGACACAAGTACAGACATTGTAGTGACAGTTGGTATAGGCTCTAGGTTTGCTGGTTCAGACACAGACTTAGGTGCAGACCCAGGCTCAGGCCCATGCATAGGCACTAGCGCAGGTACAGGGATAGTTGGCCGCTATTCAAACTTAGGTTGCCACCTTGACAACCGAGCGAGATAGTGCCCGATAGATTGCCGAGAGGGCACAAGAGACAACTGAGACACTCTAGAGAGTAGCCGATGGTACCTCTGTGGCAGAGTATCTGAGAGAGGTTCTTCGAGCTGGCCGAGAGGCAAAGTTCTACAGGGGTAGATACCATGATGCAGTGCCTACTGATCACAGATTTAGTTATGCCCCGTCGAGATCTGGTCGGACTCACACCCAGAAAGTTAGTGAGGGCATGACACAACCTCCTTGAGGAGATCCCAAAGATCCTAGTCCTTCTGGGGGGGTGGTGGTATTAATCCTGTTCAACCCGCACATTCTGGCAGTAGCAGATCATAGATGCTATTGTGATTTCAAGATATTCTTTTTGAGACATGATGTATGTTTCGAGTTAGCTCATTTTTGGAGGATGTATCTTTATTTCAGGCCTCATTGTATACTTGACATTGATGATATATATACGAGATGCAGTTGATTTGATCTCATGATGGTTTATGATTTCTATGTGATGGATGCATTTATTATGTGATGATGTATCTTTATGATGTTTCTATATGAATGCTTTTATTTCAATGTAATCATGCTATAATAATGCATTTTATTTTAAATGTGATTATGATAAAAATGATGGAAATGAATATGCAGACTGTATGATATTTGGATGTATGATGTAATGTATGAATTTCTAAATGATGATCTATGATGTATGAATAATAATGATATTACTTGTATTTATTTTATGTTGATGATAATAATAATAAATGATGATGTTCTAAATGATGAATGCATTTTATTTTAAATGTGATGATGATTGAATGATAACATAATGATAATAATGATGTATTTGATCAAATGATAATTTTGTAATGTAATGATATGGATGACAAATGATGTATTTATTTATGATATAATGATGATAAATGTG
Organism: Sequoiadendron giganteum; assembly: GCA_007115665.2. Taxonomy (NCBI): domain Eukaryota; kingdom Viridiplantae; phylum Streptophyta; class Pinopsida; order Cupressales; family Cupressaceae; genus Sequoiadendron; species Sequoiadendron giganteum. Next base: position 357,014,498 of record CM021109.1, read on the forward strand.
GTATGATAAATGCATAACTATTTGATGTTAAAATGCATGAATGATGAATGATGCCTTTTATATGCTTTTGATGATTTTTAGATTTATGTCAAGTATACTCAATCATATTTGTAGAAAAGATAATCATTAATTACAATCCCTTATGCAAAAAATAATGTGCACATAATGAATTTTTGATGAATGCAATCTAATTTTAACCTATAGCTATATGCAACCATTGTCATTTTAACAGTACTTTGTGTTTGGTATCATCATAGAGCTTTATTGGATGTTGAAAGTGAGTACAAGCATTAATGGTATGTGTTAGACCAATGATGACCTGAGTACCACTTTCATGATTTTTGATATTGCAAGCAAACACAAGCATCTAGGTATAATTGAACCGAGATGACCTGAGCATTCATTGCGTAAATAGGTAGTGATTAATCATTTCAATGTGTGAATTTTTAATGTCATCGATGATACATTTGCATAGCACATCCCTGACAATTCATACATTCGTATGATTAATTTACAAACAACAGAAAATAAAAATATGATTCTTCTTCCTTGTTTCTCTAGTTCATTTACATCATTGAGTTACTCTAAAGAAATGATAATATCAATAAAAAATACAACTTATCCACCTTTACTTAGAGTGTTTCAAATCATTATTCAGATTAGATCATCCATCCTAACTTTGTTGATGTTTTTCTGATTTTCTGATATTGAACAAAGACCTAACTTACTAACCTACCCTAGGGGTCTCGGGGGCTGATCAAAGATTAGCCTTGCCTACGTTACACACGCAAAGACCACTTAGTTTGATTGACATAAACTCATGATTTTGGTTTTTCTTTTCTAGACTGACTTTTTGACATGTTTTTGGGTTTTCTGATTGGATACAGATGTTTGATGCTTTTCTGATGGTGATTGATGTTGCATTTTTTTGAAGATTGTTTTTGTTTTTCCTGTCATACTGCTGCTTTCCCATTTGGTAAGACTAATTTTTTGTTGCCCCCAGTGATATCTAGATGTTTCCCTCAAGCTAGAGTGAGACATGACCATGTGACATGATTTGATAATGGATGTAATGATGTAAAGACTAATGACATGATATGAAATGGTAATGACTTCCAGATTAAATGATCTCGATATGTATCACAATAGATGGGAAAGCTGATTTAGAATCACATAGGACACCTGTTTCCAGGATTTCACCATATATTTTGATTACACTCTTTGTTTTGTTTATTTTTCTCATTTTTCTTTCTTTTTTTGTATTTTGTATTTTGTATTGTTGTATTTTCTGTTTCCAAGATACTTGTTTGCCAGGTTTTCATCAAGGAAACCATTTTTCAAAAGTTTAACCCGTGCAATAGGAATTCAGGTGTAGAACTTTCTAAGATGGATACTGTTGATAAGTTCATCAAACAGATCCCCTTATGACGTTGATAGTTGATAAGCCCCTGATTTGTATACTAATATGATGACAAAAGGACCTAGCCAATTACGCTCAAATTTCCCTTTCTTTTCCCTATCCTACTGATTCCTAGGATTCTCTTTTAGAACCAAATCACCTACCTGAAAGACCCTCGGTTTTACCCTGTGGTTGTAACTCCTTGACATTCTCTATTGATAAGCCGTTAGATGATTAATAGCTTGTTGACAATGCCCATCCAACAATTCCAGTTCCTGTAGCCTAGATACCCTATAGTCTTCATCTAAAATGATTCCTCTGAGTGATACAGGAAGGGATGGAATATCTACTTCGATGGGTAATATGGCCTCTGATCCATACACCAAGGCATATGGTGTAGCTCCCGTTGGTGTTTTGATACTTGTTTTGTAGGCCCATAGTGCAAGATTGAGTTGAACATGCCAATCACGTCCAACATCATTAATCGTCTTTTTTAGAAATTTTAGAATCATTTTGTTAGAGGCCTCTGGTTGGCCATTTCCTTGAGGTTAGTACGGTGTTGAAAAATGATGTTGGATATGGAAATTTTCAAATAGTTCTTGGACATCTTGATTCTTGAAAGGTCATCCATTATTAGTGATAATGGATTGAGGGATGCCATATCGATAGATTATGTAATTCAAGATGAAAGAGGAAATATGCTTCCCAGTGATAGTTGTAAGAGGCACTGCTTCTATCCATTTTGTGAAATATTTTTTAGCTGTGATAATGAACTTGTGTCCGTTGGATGAAGAGGGATGTATCTTTCCTACTAGATCCAATCCCCATTGACAAAAGGGCCATGTTGATATAAAGGGATGCAATTATTGAGCGGGTGCGTGAATCAGATTACTGTGAATCTGACACTTCTGACATTTCTTGACAAATTGATAGGATTATTTGTCCATGTATGGCCAATAATATCCCAAACGAAGGAGTTTCTTGGCTAGAATTATCCCACTCGAATGAGTGCCAAAAATATCCTCGTGAACCTCTTGTAGGGCCGTTTTAGATTCGTCGTGTTCTAGACATCAAAGTAAGGTACCATCAAGACCTTGATGATAAAGGATGTCTGCAATTAAGATATGTCGGGCGGATTGGCAGATGAAGTTTCATTTTTGGTTCCTGGAAAGATCGGGAGGGAGAATATCATCTTTCAGGTAATCATAGGTTTTTTCATAGACGGAGGTTTCAATGGTTTCTAGATGGCATATGGTATTGGATTCTGAATTATTATGGGAAGGACATGATACTTGTTCTACCATAAACTCATAACAAACATGTTTCTCTGGCAATTGTAATAATGAAGCAATTGTGGCCATAGCATCCGCAACTTTGTTCTCCGCCCTTGGAATTTGATCAAACTTGATATTGATAAAGAACTATTTCAAATCATCTATTTTTTGCTTGTTGGGCATCAAATTTTCATCTTTTGTTTGATACCCGTCATTCACTTGATAAATGACTAGTTGAGAATCTCCATATACTTGTAAGTCTGTGATCTTCCATTGAATTGCTACGCTAACCCCAATGATCAATGCTTCATATTTTGCCACATTAGTTGTACATTGAAACATTAGTCTGTATGATTTTGGAATGGTGTGTCCCTAGGGAGAGATGAACAAAATCCCTGCTCTAGATCCTTGCTGTGTGTATGATCCATCAAAATATAATACCCATTGTTGTGGCGTTACTGTCAGAATATCTGCATCTGGAAACTCCATGGTCATGGGTCGATCATTTGGTAGAGGAGCCTCGACTAACTGTTCAATGATTGCTTGACCCTTTATGGATTTTCTATCCACATATTGAATATCAAATTCACTCAATAACTTGACCCACTTGGCTAGTCTACCTGTTAAGGAAACTTTACTGAGTAAATATTTTAAGGGGTCGATCTTTGCTATTAACCTGATTGTATGGGTCAACATATAATGTCTCAGTTGTTGAGTAGAAAACACCACCGCTAAGCATGATTTCTCTATGAAAGTTTAGTTTATTTCATAGCCATTTAATGTCCTGCTGATATAGTAGATGGCGTGTTCTTTTCCTTCATAATCCTCTTGTGCTAATAGTGCCCCTAAATAGATATTTGTCGTTGCAATGTACAATACCAGAGGTCTTCCTTCTGTTGGCAACATGAGAATGGGTGGTGATACTAGATACTATTTTATTTGATTGAACATTGTTTCACACCTATTATCCCATTTGAAAACAACATTTTTATGCAAAAGATGATTGAATGGATGACTTTTGTCCGCCAACAAGGAAATAAATCTCCTGGTTGATTGGAGCCTTCCCTATAGTGATCTTAGTTGACTGATATTATTAGGAGGTGGAATCTCCATTATTTCCTTGACCTTCGCTGGATCTACCTCAATGCCTTTTTTTGAGACAATGTACCCCAACAGTTTTGCTGATGTGACCCCAAAGACACACTTTTTGGAGTTTAACCTTACATTGAATTTTTCTAGTCGTGTGAAGATTTTTCCTAGGATATGCAGATGTCCTTCCCTAGTACCATATTTTTCCAAGATGTCATCCACGTAATCCTCCATGAAGGTGTGCATCATATCAAGAAATATTTTTTTCATTGCTCTTTGATAGGTGGCTCCTGCATTTTTCAGACCAAATGGCATGACGTTCCAACAAAAGGTTCCCCATGGAAATGTAAAAGCTGTCTTCTCTTGATCTTTTGGAGGTATTTTTATTTGATTGTACCCAGAGAAACCATCCATGATTGACAACATGGCATGCCCTGCCGTTAAGTCCACAATGATGTCTATATTTGGTAATGGAAAATCATCCTTTGGGCATGCTTTATTTAGGTCCCTAAAATCTGTACATATCCTAATGCTATTGTCTGGCTTTGAAATAGGTACACTATTTGATATCCAATCAGCCTAGTCTATAGACCTTATGAATCCCGCATCCAATAATTTCTTTAGCTCTGTCTTTACCATCAATGCGATATGAGGATGCATTTTTCTCAATTTTTGCTTGACAAGCTTGATTCTTGTAGGCAAAGATAAATGATTCATGAGTAGATTTGGATCCAAGCCTAGCATATCAGAATATGACCAAGCAAAGTTGATGTTTCTTTCCGTAAAGAACTTGATGAATTATGGTCTCTCTTGATCTGTCATGGATTCTGCCAAATGTAGGATTTTTTCTTTTTCTTCAATGCTGATGTTAACAGATTGTGTTGGTTCTACCAGGATTGATGACCACTCATGATAATGTTTTGGAAGAGTGTCAAATATCCCATCTTTTGGTGCCTCAAAGAGGTTTTCACCATTAGATATGTTCTTTATTTTATCTTTTTCTAGATCTAATGCTGCCATAGAATGGTTTTCACCATTAGATCCATTATCCATGATTTTACTTTTGCAATTGGAAGATTTGACACCCTCCTTCCAATTCACATTGTTATGAGTATTAAAAATAGAACTCGTACTGGGTTCTTCATGACATAGGAAATTCATGATGGCATCATCGTCTACAAATATTGGTACAATCAGAGGTTCGACAGGTTCCTAGTCAATAAGTTCTAGATGGATTAATGGCATGAGGTCATCAAAATCATTTAGTTTGATGGATGTAAGGGTTTGGATAGCCATTTCATCATAGTTGTTTATTGGAATATCGAGGTCAATGATGGTACCTTCTTCAAGATCGTCTAGTTCACTTGATGTCTATTCGTCCCCACTTGAGTCATCGATATTTAGTGATCCTTCTATGAATGGTCTAGACCCAGAGCCTTGTCCCTCCTCACACATAGGTTCATATTGTTGGATTACATCAACTTGAATATTAGTGAAAGATACATCAGAATACAGATCCCACTCATATTCATTTGAATCTTTTTCAGAGCTATCTCTAAGCTGAAGGATTCTTTCTACAACCTTCCTTGTCAGTTCCTGTTTTTCTTCTTCAGAGTATCCTAGTCCTGTTTTCGATTTTAATTGGAGAGTGAGGGGCTGAATAGGCTCAATTGTTCCTTCCTTTCTTAAACCAATAGGTCCTTGTCCCTCGTAACCCATTTTTTCTAGGATAGCTTTCCCTTTGTCGTATTTGTCTCTATTGATATTGACATTCTTCATACTGCTATTTGATGTCGAGGGTTCTTCATCTTTGTATAACCAATCAAGGATTACTTTATTGTCTGATTCGTCCTCTATGGTACCGGATTTTACAAACCTTTCTTCTAGAGATGTGATAGGTAGTGATGTTTGATATTTTATCATTGATGGTTGGCCATATGTCTTAGGAGATGACATTAGTTTGGGGATTTGAATTTTTTGTTACTTGAGTGTTAGCAAGAATTGTATCTTTTTATTTATCCTTCTTCTCTACCCATTTGGTGATGATATTTGGACATTTTTCTTCATTTGATGACTTTGAATTGGATGCTTCCCGATTGTGAGGCACAAAGGTATCTTGAGAGTTCCTAAGTGTGTCACAATGCTGAGGATGATTATAATCGGCAGATACAGTCACATCCTATCCATTTATAGGGAACTTCAAGCATTGGTGATATTTGGAAGGTACTACCTACATTTCATGGATCTAAGGACGTCCTAAGAGTATGTTGTAAGTCAACTCTTTTTCCAATACTTGACATGCTATGTGTTTCATCATTGGTCCCACTTGAATTGGTAATACGATTAGTCCCTTTGAATATCTCTCTTCCTCATCATATGCTTTTCTGGTCATTTTCCTTCGGGCATCAATAGCATCATCAGAATACCCTAGTGCATGGATTAACTTTAGAGTGCAAATGTTCAAACCAACTCCCCCATCTATTAAGACTCTTTTGACACAATGATTGTGGATCAAGACTTTGATATGGAGTGTGGTGTTATGGGGATGGTTGAGTGAGACGTCATCCTATTCAGAGAATGATAGACAATGTGGGCTAGTCAAATGCCCCACCATTTCTTGGAATTAGCAAACATCTAGATTTTTTGGTATCGTAGTGGCAACTAATGCTTGTTCTAGAACATCCTTATGTGATGGAGATAGTTTGAGGAGTTCTAGTATTGATATCTGTGCTGGAATATTTTGAAGCTGATCGACAATGTTGTAATGAGATGGAGGTGGATATGCATTTTTAGACCCAACTCCCTTTAACACTACCTTGGATTGCCCCCTAGTCATTACATTTCCTGGTTGATAGTCCTGACGGTCTCTGATTTTTAAGACGTTTATTTGATTTTCAGAGTTTTGTATGCTTGGGAGCAAATCCAAAGGGGTAGTGTTGTTGGTTTCATGTTCATTAATGTTATGGCCAATTGTATGATCACTCTCTACTTTAGAAAGAAAAAGGATTGTTTTGTCATAGACATGATTGATGTTCTTGCCTTTGTTATTCATAGAGGATGATGCTCCTTTGTCATAGTTTGGAAAAGGGTCCTTGAAGGGTGAATAATCATTATTGTTTTGAGGTCCCTCCACATATATTTGTTGTTGTCAATCAGATCTTGTACCATGTGTTTTAACTCCATACAGTCGTTGGTTTTGTGGCCTTTGTTGTTATGGAAGTTGCAGTAATCTGCGTCATTCCACCATGGTGGTTTGACCTTTGGATCCTAGAATCTGGCTTCCTGTGCAGTGATAAGGCCACTGGAGACTAATTATTTCATTGCTGATTCTATCATTTGGCCCAAAGGTGTGAACCTTCACCGATTTGATGGTTTTTTGATAGGACTATGTTTTTACGATCTCGTTGCTTTGTATGACATTCAACTTGACAATTTGATCATTGTTTTGATTCTTTGATGTAGATGTTGTCAAGTTAAAAACCAATTTGACATTTTGGGAATCATTTTTTTGTTTCATTGGTAGCCGTGTTTCGATTCTTTTGCCAAAATTTTGGCTTGTCACTACTTGAGTATTGATTGGAGGAGTTATTTGAGTTATTTGTTTTATTGTTGAAATGCTTGATAACTCCTCTTTTGACTAGCACTTCTTCAATTTTAAGACTGTTTTCTATTACTTTTTCGAATGTAGGAGGAAATTGCAATTCAAGTCTATAACTCATTTCCTTTGTCAAGTTGTCAATGAACAACTCCATATTTTCTTCCTCAGGAATGGATCAGGAATATCTGGTGAACAGTCATCGCCATCTTTGTAGAAAAGACAAGAACATCTCCCCTTTGCTTTGTTTTAGGTTATAAAGATCCTTTATTGTAACATCGTGTTGGATGTTAAAATAATACTAGGAGATGAACCTGTTGACAAGTTCCTCAAAAGTCCTAATACCTGGTTGTAATTTTGAAAACCATTCCATACATGCACCTCCCAAGCTTCTTGGGAATAATATCATTAAGTAAGTTTCCTCTTGGGCAGACTCAAGGCTCATTGTTTTGAATTCTTGGATATGATCGATTGGATCCATTCTTCCATTATACTTGTCGTACTTTGGGAATTCATAGTGTCTAGGAAAAGGTATTAGGCCAAATATTGCATCGAAAGGATAAGGACAAATGTCCTATATGGCATACCTTTTGGTACTCCCTTTCGTCATATCCTGTATCTGTTGTTGTAACATTTGAATTTGGGACGTTAAAGTGACAACCAAATCTATTGCTTGTGTGGGTTGCGGTATTTCAGTCTCACTTGTTCTAGGTGCTTCCTTCAGATGATTTATGTCGACGTCCTTGGGAAGTTTAGCCCCTGATTCAACCAACATCAAAATATATTTCTCCATGTCTTGTTCTAAAATCTTTTCCATAAATTTATGGAACTTGGGATCTTGTTGGGCTGTTTGAATATCCTCTGGAGTTATTTCATTTTTATCATTTTGGTGCAGACTGTTCCAAGGATTTTCTTCTTCCATTGTTTGGGATGTTTCAAGTTCTTGTTCTAAGAGTCTCTGTTTTTGGGACCTAGTGAAGATTGGCATACAAATTTTTTCTCTTTCTTCTGAAATGTTGATCTTCTATGCTGGAAAAATGTCAGTTGAATTTTTAACAAAGTCGAATAAGATAATTGATCTTATTGATAATACTAGGTTAAAAATTGGATTACTATACGTTGTTTTGTGATAAAGGATGATGATATCCTGACAATGAAACTTCAGTGTAGTAATTGATTGTGTATTTGATTTTGACACTTCTGATTTGCAAGATCTTGTTTCAGTTGATAAGATTGGAAATTTGTATAAATCTATTTGATTTCGGTTTCTAGATAGTGATTTTGAGAAAAATAAACTTGTGTTCTGATAAAACCTATGGATAAATGATAGACATACCAATTGGTATGATTTTGGAACTCTTTGTTTTAAAAGTGCTAAAATAGAGTACAAAGGCGCTATTTCACAAAAGCGCTATAACAGAGTCTTGGAGCACTGAAACAGGTGATGGAAGCGCTATTTTTACAGATGTGCTAAAATAATACTTGAAAGCGCTGTAGAAAGTGATGGAAGCGCTATCTTGACAGATGTGCTAAAATAGTGCCCAAAAGCACTGAAAAAGATGATGAAAGCGCCATTTTATGAAAGTGCTAAAATAAAGACTGTAAGTGCTAAAACAGTGCTCAGAAGTGTTGCTTTATGAAAGTGCTAAAATAGTGACCCGAAGCACTGAAACAGGTTTCCAGAGTGCTAAAAATGAGATTTTTAAGACTCTCTATTGTAAAATTTGATTTGGCCTTGTGGCATACTCTATCATGGGTTGTGGAAAATAAGACTGACGTATGCATTGACTACGGTTGTGATATTGTGTGAGAGCTCTCCTCTAGAAGAAGGCTCGTGAATAGAGTGGTTCTATAGCGTAATCAAGACTATGATCCATAGAAAAGTCGTGATATCTATGGATGAAGGTTCTATGTTGCAAAAATATCTTTTGATTCTGATATAGAAAATGCCTTCTCCTTAAATTATCCTGATAACTGAGAGGTTTCTTGGGTTTGGTGATTTTGATTGTTCTCTTAACAAACGTGGTGGACTTCCACTTTCAAATCATGAATTTCTTGAACTGATTTGACTTGTCATTTTTGGGATGATCTATAATCTGATTTTAATGATTTTTTTGAGAATACAACAAGAAATTGTGGGATAATTGTTTTAAACTAAATAGATCATGTATTGTCAAGAACCATGAATGGTCCTTATTGATTTTCACTGGTTGCTTTGACAAATGTACACAAATCAGACAGACTCACACTTAAGGTCAAATAGGTCATCGTTATACTCACAACCCACATCTTGAAATTACGTTGACGCACACAGTCGTGTCACCCCCTAGAGGGTGCCCGTGTTTTTGTCGTTTCCAGGCACGTACTTAGAGCTGGATTTATTGTCCTCTGAGCGAACGGTCCTTGGAAATTATATGGTGAGTGTCTTGCGAGCAAATTCTTCCCTCCCCTTGCACCGTGAGTATGACAATGTTTGGATATCGACTTGGCGGGATACTACTCTATGGTTCGTAGATAGGGCTTTTGTGCAGTGCAACAATTGATAAACTCCCTTAGGAGACCTCCCAATCTTTAGAACAAATATTTTAGGGATGGTTATCTTTCTCACTACCGTCAAGTTGGAATTTCATCAACAACTTGCATTTTGATTATAGTGGGTTGGAATCCTTGGCTTTAGGCATTCCCACTTAGGTCGTTCCCGTAGGGTGAGTAATTTTTCCCACTACGATAGGCCTTCTAAAGGATATAATAAAGTGTAAATAACATGAAATAAAGATGAATCTTGTGCTTTGATCACCCAGTTAAGGGGAGAGCATAAGCCTAATCACCACACAAGCACAACATATAAGTTTGTTTTGTTTTAAGCCCAAAAAGATAATTTTCTAATCTATGTGAAGATTTTGCTTCACAAAAATCATGATGTTCTTTTTAACCGATACTGCAAAAATGCGATGGCTACCCTAGGATTGATAAATTTTAGAACAGCAATGGCTACCCTAGGATTGATAAATTTTAATCACCAGAAGTGGCTACCCTAGGATTGATAAATTTTAAAAACCAAAAGTGACTACCCTAGGATTGATAAATTTTAGTCTAACTATGAAAACATTAAATTCTGGCCGCGGTCACGTTGGATCTAGATTGATTTTACAGAAGCGCTAAATCAGTCCACCAAAGCGCTATAGTTTTTACCTGATGTGCTAAAATTGAAAGCACCAAAATAGAGCACCGAAGCGCCTAATTTTGCCACGAAAGTGCTAAATCAACTTTTTTGGAAATGGGTCACCGATGCGTCGAAACAGGTCATAGAAGCACTAGAGTTGAAAACGTTGAAAGTTTTGATCGATGTGCTATAGTATCACGAAAGTTCTGAAACATAGCATGACAGCGCTATATTTTTCCACAGATGTGCTATAGTTTTTGACGAAAGCGCTAAAACAAAACACGCTGGAAACCTGCGTGACACTTTTCAAAAAAAATGATAAAGATTGGGGTTAATGCCCCACGGTAGACACCAAATTATAAGTGTGAATAAGGTATAAAGCAATAAAACACTTCTTAATGAAACATTTCATCAAATATTAAGCTAATGACCAATTGAAATCATCTCATTGTCTCCTATCTTTAAAGATTTATTAAGTTAAGTTCTCTCAGATTTAAATAACACTATTAAATGTTAAAATGACAATCTAAATAATGGAATGATGTTGATGCAATGATGCAAAGCTAATATGATAAAGACTAGATGATAAAGGAAACTAAGATGAAATGAATTGATATAAAAACTGATAAATGCAGCTACAGGAGGCATCCATGATTGTGAAAGCTTGAATGCTGGATGTTGGATGCTTGGATGCTTGATGCTTGATGCTTGATGAATTCCTACAGAGTAAACTTGATAACCTGGATCCTTTTCTTGGTTGAATGAAGCTTTATTTATAGATTTCCTATTTGTAGAAATGCACAGGGATGGAAAAGAGAGGCTTGAATTCAATCTGGAGGATTGAATGGTGAAAGATGGAGGAGATTGAGAGAATTTTGGATATTGTCTCTACCCATGAAAACACCAGGCAAGAGAAGAGGAAATATTGGAGGAGGATTGAGAGAAAAATTTGGAATTTGTCTCCAATTTGTCTCCAAAACTTCCCATGAAGTTTCAATCAATTAATTTTGACATATTTTGACATAAATTAGACATAGGATATCTAATTCAATTTTGAGGAAAAATAGAGGAATATTCCTTATGCCTTTTTATAAATATTTTTGATTTATTTAAATTAGCAAAAAAGGGATAAATAATTTAATAAAACAAACTATAGAAGTTGCTTATTAAATTAAACAAAAGAATATGGAATCTAATAAATAAAGTGTTTATTATTTATTTAATTAATTTAAGATTGACGTGATAGAATAAAATAGGGATTTTATAATTAAATCAAACAAAGTATTTAATTTTGTTTATTTAATTAAGATGAGATAACATACGAATTAGAAGAATTTAAATGTGAATGTGAACGTGAACTATATAAATAAATATTTCTATTTATTCAATAGAAGAGGAAATTAGGATAATTAATCAAATAATTTATATTTAATTAATCAAAATTATCCAGACCATTTTTAGGTGTATACAATTCTTATCTCCAATAATCTAATTTTCAGAGTGGTTTCTCTGTACATACCTTGGGGTTTTAGCTGTAGATGCTAGAGCCTCCTTTGTCTCTTCTTCTTTCTTATCCTTCTTTTCTTTGTCATTTGATTCATATTCAATATTCTTGTCAGGATTTCTTTGAACATCTTCATCCACTTTCACATTCGCACTTTCAACTATCTTGTTCAATCTCTTATTGTAGCACCAGTACGCTTTACTTCTTGTCGAGTAACCAAAAAATATACCTTCATTAGCTCTACTGTCAAACTTTCCAAGATTGTCCTCATCTCTCTGAATGCAACATTTACTTCAATTTTTTTTGAAGTACTTTACTATGGGAGCTCTTCCATGCCATAGCTCATATGATGTCTTTGCATATTTCCTCTAGAACAATACTCTGTTAAAAGTGTATAATGTTGTGTGTATCACTTCTCTCTAGTAGATATGTGGTAAACCTACTTCCATGATCATTGTTTTGGCTGCTTCTTGAACTGTTTGGTTCATTCTTTCCACTACACCATTCTATTATGGTGTTCTAGGGGTAGATAGTTTTCTTTTAATGCCATGTTTCTAATAGAAATTTTTGAATTCATCAAAATTAAACTCTCCTCCTCTATCAGATCTTAAACACTTGATTCTCCTATCAAATTCATTCTTAACTCTTGCCTTGAAAATATTGAATTTTTCTAGAGCCTCTGATTTTTCTCTTAAAAATGTAACCCAAGTTAGTTTGGAATAATCATCTATTAAGAGCATAAAATATTTATCACCTTGTAAGATTCTTGTTCTAGTTGGACCACATAGGTTAATGTGTACTAGGTCCAACAATTCGGTAGATGATACTTCTTTTCCTTGGAATATTCCTTTGGTCTATTTTCCTTCTTGACATCCTTTGTAGATAATGTTATTTGGTTTGGTTAGTCTTGGCAAGTATCTAACTACTCTTGTTGAACTTATCCTTACCAAATTGTCAAAGTTGATATGACACATCCTCTGGTGCGAGATCCAACTATTATTTATTTGAGAAAATAAGCATCTCTTTTTAGCTCCTTCTAATTGATACATATTCCCACTTGTTCTTTTTCTTGCTACAATAACAGTTCTAGAGCTCTTCTAGATCTCACAACCATCTTCCTAAAATACAACATTATAACCATTCTCACACATCTGTTCAACACTCAAAATATTATAATATAAACCATTCACATAGTAAACATTGTTAATGTTATATTTTCCATCAAAGATAATAGAACCAATTCCAACAATCTGTGTTGATTTATCATCTCCAAATCTAACAAAACCTCTATCATATTTCTCAAGCTTCACAAAATTACTTTTATCATTGGTCATATGATTCGAACATCCACTATCAATCAACCATTCATCTCTATTTCTTTTGAAAAATAAAGGAGATTCAATGTTATCATTATATTTTGGACAAATATTAGAGATATCAAATCTAGGTTCATCCTTTTCCACCAAAAATAAACAATCCTCATGATTTGATTCATCATCTGAAATACTGGCATTCTCATTAACATAATAGGCCTTCTTATTTATCTTTTAAAACTTTTTCCTTGTTCCTTTCTCTGGACACTCAGTTGCTAAATGACCAATATTTCCACATCTAAAACATTTAAGAGGTAACATACCTTTGTACTTTTTAGTACCTTTCTTCAACTTTATTGTGAGGTTTGCTTCCAACTCATCTGAACTTTCAATATCCGGATCTTCTTCTGTCTTTGTGGCTTTGAAGTCTATTTCGGATTTCTCCTTTTCTTTTCTGAATTTCCTCATCTCAAACACGGTCAAGGTGCCAAATAGTCATTCTCTGGTGATTTTCTTTAGATCATAAAATTCCTCAATAGCTGAGATCTTGTCACTGTAGCTCTTCAGTAGGGTGATCAAAATATTCTCCATAACATATTCATCTATTAGAGTGCCTCCTTGATTTTTGACTTCATTTACTACACTGTTGACTCTCTGAAAGTAGCTTTCTATATATTCTCCTTCTTACATCCTAAAGTTTTCATATCTACGCTTAGCTGTCAATTTCTTTGATAATTTAACTCTATCATTTCCTTCATAGATTTCTTTCAACTTTTCCTAGACTTCATAAGCTTTTCTCAATGAAATAACTTTTGTTAACTCAATCTTAGGCAAAGCACTAAAGATCACATACCTTGCCTTTTCATTCTCTTCATAGGCTGAAATCTCATCTGCACTAGAATGACCATTTGCTGGCTCAACAACTTTCCAAGTCTTGTAGCCTAGAGAAATCAGGTAAACTCTCATCTGCACCTTCTAGAAACTGTATTCAAATCCATCAAAAATAGGGATTGTCAGTTTGTGCGCCATCAGATCCACCCCAAGAGGTTAAGCTCTTCTTCAAGGAACCAAATATTTGTTACCAATTGTAGAACAGTCTGGTTAACTAAGATGGGGGTGACTTAATTATCACTAACCAATTTTCTTGACCTTAACTAATCCATAGCAATCTTAAATCAATTAGATAATTATTAAAACATATATAAACATGAAAGAACTCAACAACACCATGCATAATGTACACCGAAAATTATGTGGAAACCCAAGAAGGAAAAAACCACAAAGGATGCTAATTATCAATTATAAAACACTAGTTAAGGTGATTTTTATAAGGGCTCACTACCCCATTGCTCACTACAGGTAAGGCTCATTGCCAGTGGACTCACTGTCTGGCTACTACAACCAAAGATAAAAAAAAGGCTCATTTCCAAAAGAGAAAGGCTCACTGCCAATAAAAAAGGCTCACTGCCAAAATAAAAAGGCCCACTATCAAAAGAATGATGAAAGGGAATCCACCACTGGAAGTAATTGTCACCAATAGTCACACTGAAAGATAACTCACTATCTGCTATTTTCGGTATAATTTTGCATACTACACAATATTAGTATTTTCAGATTCACATTCACCACACTTGCTTTCATCAAACAAAATCAACTTTTACTTATACCATTCCATGCATTCATAATCTCCTAAGTCGACCAAACAAAATTTGAATTAGGTCACCACAAAAAAATCACATGGTGAAAAGAAATGAAACGTGAACCATACAAAACCTCCTTGCTCAAATCAACATGCTACATTTTTACCATGATATCCAGAATCGAAGAATATGATATACATGTTACAATGCAAACAATATTTCAAGCACATTAACAATTTTCCAGATCATTCCAAACCCATAAGAGTGTATCTCACTGTGTTACAAAAAGAATAGGACCAAGAAAAGCATGGCCAAAAGATATATCATTGCATCACAACATCCAGAGCATTCCAATCTGGATCACCAAAGCATCAAAACCGAACCTTAATCAATCAACCTTGAGATATGTTGAGATCAATGACAACCATTAACAAAAAAAAATCAACATCTCATTCCAACACGAAGCTCATTGGAGATGTTCACAATGATGAGTTTGTTGAGGGATGATCATCTTGAGGCAAGAGCAAGAAGAACATAGTCAAATTTTCTCTTATGACCAATATTTAGAGGGTTTATGAGCCTCAACAGTATTTAGAGGTCAAAGGAAAACCTAAATGGGAAAAGGATATGGATTCTAAACATTGTAGTCTTTTGAAGAACAACCTATGGGATCTTTTAGATCTTCCACCAAGGAAGAAACCCATTGGATCAATTGGGTATACAAGGCGAGATAGAAGGCTAATAGAGCACTAGATAAATTCAAGGCTCGATTGGTGGCTAAGGGGTTCTTATAGAGAGAAGGTATTGTGAGTAAAACTTTCCTCCTATAACAAAGATGATCACCATCCGAATTATTTTGGCCATGGTAGCATAGTTTGGCTGGAAGGTCCACTAGATGGATGCAAAGAGTGCCTTCCTCAATGGTAATTTGGAGGAAGAGGTATACATGATGCAACCTCCTGGTTTTAAGGATGCAAGAAAATAACATAAGGTATGTTTATTTTTTAGGGCTCTTTATGGCCTGAAGCAAGAACCCAAGGCATGGTACTTAAATTTTGATAAATACTTAGTTTCACAAGGGTTTTAGAGGAGTCCTTTAGATGCAAATTTGTATGTCAATAACACTAGTAGTGATATCATAATTAATGGTAGTAGGTTACATTTGATTGAATATATCAAGTCAAATTTGTGTCAAGCATTTGAGATGATGGACTTGGGTCTCCAACACTATTGTCTTGGTATAGAAGTTTGGAAGATAGGTGGTAGTATCTTCATTTCTCAATCAAATTATGCCAAGAGTTTTCTTGAAAATTTGAGGATGGAAAATTGAAAAATCTCATCCACTCCTATGGTGAAGGGGTTGAAACTTTCAACCAAATCAGACGCACTAGTGGTAAATGAGTCTACATTCAGTCAACTAGTGGGTAACCTCATCTATCTTATTGCCACTAGATCTGATCTTAGCTTCGTTGTGAGATGTATTTCTCATTTCATGATTGTCCCTAAGGAAAAACATCAAGTTGTTGCAAAATGAGTATTGGGATATGTCAAAGGGACACCTAAATTTGGCATTCTATACAACAAATGCAAAGATCCTAGGTTGGTTGGATTTACAAACTCAAATTGGGTGGGTTCAGTTGATGACAAGAAGTTCACTTTTGGGTATGTTTTCAATCTTGTTCCAAGTTTAGTCACATAGACAAGAAAGAAGCAGTAGGAAGTATCTCTTTCCTTGACTGAAGTAGAGTATCGGGGAATAGATAAGGAAACATGTGAGATAGTATGGCTTTGAAGGATGCTTGCTGAAATGCAGATGTCTCAAGAAGGGCCTTAACCCTTATTTTTTGATAATCAAGGGGTTTTCAAACTTGCTAAGAATCCAACCTTCCATGAGCAAACCAAGCACTTTGAGCTTCATTTTCACTTCATCAGATAGCTTGTTGAAGATGGATCTCTGATGTTTCAATATGTTCCAATTGAGGATCAGACTGCAGACATTCTCACCAAGTCTCTCAATATAGATAAATTTTAAAAATTTTGAGATAAGTTTGGTGTAGTTAGTAGGACGACCATTAAGGGAGAGTATTGAAGTGTTATTGTAGTATTTAATGGTCAACTTAACCTTTAGTTAGTCAACAATTTACTTTTAGTTAATTTAGTTTTCTTCAGTTAGCTTTAGTAACTTTTAGTTAATTACTTTTGTTCACAATTGTTTATTTTTAGAAACATCATCATGTATTGTATTATTTAAGGACTTTTCCTCTCTTTCGTAAATAATGAATATCAATTATCATTTTAGAAAATATGTATTCCAATTTTTATTAAGTGTGAGGAAAGGTTGTTATTTTGAGTTGAGTAGTTGTAGTTATCATTTAGAAGCAAAGAGGAGAGTTGAGAACAAAGGAGGCAGTAGTTTAAGGCTGAGTCATTGAGTATATTTGAAGCAAGAAGTTGTATGAAATTTGATTCGAACTATTTTAATCCAAGCATGATTAAATACCTCTTTCTCCTTCTCATTTTGATTTTGAATCTAAGTAAGTTTTACTATTGTCTCAAATTTCTTGTGTGCATATTATTGATACTAGAAAGTATGTGAGTGCACGTGTAAATAACTAGATTATCTATACATAGAGCTAAGTTAGAAATATAAGAGATAAGCTGGATTAGGGAATCATAAGAGCATGAAAAGTAGTTATCTTGAATTATATTGCTTGATTAACATAGCAAGAGAAGCTAAATACGGTAATATGATAATATCCTAATAATAAAATATTATATTTATATTGATTGAATGAGTTTATGTTGCTTTTCAACAAGAGGGTTTAAAATCAAAATAGAAGTATTTGTATCTACTATCTATGAAATGATATTATTTTATGAATACTTATGTGTATGGTATTTAAAATATGAGGAGAGAACTTATGTTATTGAAAGCTTATAACCCTTGAAAGTAGGAAGATAGGTTATTTCTTTGAGTTAGGGTAAACACTTGAATAAGAGGCAGTTGCCAAATCCGGGTTGTTACATGTAACAAGGTATTTAAGAGATTTTATCAAACCTATTTGGTTGGTTAAATCAATATTAGTATGTCATGAATTTTGAATGAAATATTATTTATGACATTTAACCTTGGGGGAAAACCAAGAGAAGAGTTAACCACAAGTCAATAGAGTTTCCAAGTCGAGTAGGAGGTGGGTGAACTTATGAAACCGCTTCTAGAAAGTGGATTTGATTATATATCAAAAATTTGGAAAAATTAGGTGTAAAAGTTGTTTCTTACACTTTATCAATTCAATGTGATCTAGGTTTGCATAGCTAGCCATTAGTTTCATGCATATTTGGAGGGAATCCGTAGTTGTATGACCATACTTGTTACATGTAGGACATAACACTAGATACTTAGATAGCCATTATTAGAGTTTACATACCAATATCTTCGTCGAAGTGTAGGTCCACTTCCAATTAGGAAGGCGTGTGGGGGATTTCTAAGTCCTAGTTGGAGGAAAATCAGTTGGGTGATTCTCTCCCTCTTGCAAATGACAATCAAGACTTGTGAAATAGAAGAAGCATGATCCAAATGAGGACACCTTGACCTTTAACTCTTGTGAGTTATGAATTTATATATGAATATGATCATGAATCTTTTGTAATATATATTTGAAAGGATGATTTTATTTACTTGGAATTATGTAATGTTATTTCATTCATGCAATGACATATAAAAATTATTTATGTAATGTGCAATTATGTAATTGAAAAATAAAATTTAATTTCTTTATTTTTTGAAACTTGCGTTATTCACTTTCTGAGTTAAAAATTTGGTGAAAACTATCAAGTAAACTTTGGGTATGTTACATGTGGTATTAGAGCTACTAGATTCAACACTCGGACCTATGAGCTCATTATGCTAGCCAATTATCCAACATTATCAATATCTAATGTTTGGACTTCTTGTGCTAGGATGGGGCAACTCAAGATGGCTACCAAGAAACCAATGATTGGTAATGAGTGCTACCTAAGGGCCAAGAAATAATGCGAGGTCATATTCAAAACCATAGATGAAACCAATCATAGTGAAGAGATATGTATTCGAGATTCTAAGACTCTCAGTAGTGCATTTTCATGCATTAATCTAGAGCAGAAGAAGATGTGGGAAGCAACCAAGTCCATAGCTCATGTTTCCCCAACTGAGTTTGACCAACTCACTCTCAAGAGACATGCCAACTAAGTGGAGTGTTAGTTCCCTTTTGATTAGGAGGGACCCACATGTTCCCTCATCTCCTAAAAGTATTGTAATTGTATTTGATAGTGAATCAGAGGGATATACTCCCCTCGACTATTATAAATAAGTCATCTTATGTGTAACCATGTATTAAAGGATGATTGAAATATTTATGATTATAATATATGGAATAATTGGAAAAACTTATGAAAAAATCTTCTCTGATCTAATTTGATGAATTTGGATGAATGGTTTTTGAAATATTTAGATGTTAAATGAACAATTAAAGGAACTAATTGTATATTATAAATGAAAACTCTAGGTGGAATATAATCTATAAGTATGGTTTGAATTAGAACTAACCCCAAAGGAAGTCATGAAGTGGGTCAACCCTCAGGGAACTAAAATGCCAAATTAGATCAAATATTAACTATACTAAATGAAGAGAGAGACAAGATTGGTAGCCTCGAGGAAGAGTTTAGGGTTAAGGGTAGACTTGAGCAAGAGGCCTCTCAGGAAGGAGAGGATGAGAACACCAATGACCATACTACCCTAAGTGAACATGGGGAAGATGAATCCAAGTTGAGATCCGAAATGGGTAAGAGGAATCAACTTGCCCAAGAAATGTCTCGAGATATGAAAAAGGTCACTCCTCCCAAGTTTGAAGGAACCACAAATGGGGATGTTGTTGAAGCATAGCTCACTGAAATGGAGAAGTACTTCAAAATAATAAATTATTTCAAATAAAATAAGGTCGTATGGGGAGCTTTTCAATTATATGGTGAATCATCCACTTGGTGGATGAATAATAATATGGAACCGGGTCTAACATAAATCCATCTAAAATGTCTAAAATATATGGCATAACAATGGGTCGACATGAGAGAAAATAACTAATCGACTTCAACAAAAATTAGTAAATATAGAAGAAAAGAAAGGATTAATGCTAATGATGGTTGTTAAGACACTTTAAGTAAATTGACTTAGTCAGAACAAGGCAGTGACCCAACTATGAAGAATAAATCGACTAGTACTTATAATAATAAATCAGCCTTTACTAAATCACGTATGTTAAGAAAATTAATTAAAAGTTTGCAGCGATTTTTTTTGGAGTGGTTATTATGAAAGGTGGTGATTAACAAGAGACATGTCCATCTAACTAACATCTCTTCCCTAAGATACATAGCCTTCGAAATCAAATTCCAATGATATAAAGATGTAAGAAATGGAGAGAAAGAAACATCGATTAGGTTTGAAGAATTAATACATTTCTAGTAACCAGATCAAGGCACTTCTAGGGAGCCACTAGTAATTAAATTTAGGTTGCATAATAATTGGAAGAATTTAGACAATCAAACAAGGATGAATCACATGATTTAGAAGACTAAAATCACATAAAACAAACAAAGATAAACATCATCTTTCTCCACTTTCATATACATGTAATCAGATAAGAGAAATAAAAAATTGCATCCATTTTGTGGTGCCTATTCTACATTTTAAAAATAATTATAATTGTAGATTATACATTAGAATTTATAGCAGGTCTTAATTCCTTCTTATTATCATATCATTAATTATTATATACATATATATAAGATCAGTAATCAAGTCAACATTAGCCTTTGAAGTTTTCTCTTAATAAGATTAAGGTTTATTACTAAAGTTATTGATTCTAGGTCTATCTAGATACCCTAATTTAGAAGACTAAAGAAAAATTTAAGATAAATCCATAAGGGGGCATTACAAGGTCTTAGTTAATTAAGTCTAACTTAAGATGAGTTTGGGGTGATCTTCAAGGATGGTTTAGTGGCAAATCTTTGCTAATTGGCGAATATTGTAGATCAACCAAGTTGAAATTGGTGAGTAAATCATAACCAACAGGGTGGTTGAATCACCCATATTTTATGAATTATTGGTCCAATGCATTTCTATTCGCTATTAATTTATTTTATGAGTCTTATTTACGTAATACTTTTTCCATAACAAACTACAGGTTTCAAAATGGACCGATTAATATTTTTGCCTCGAATCTTAGAAGCATGTATTAAATCACCTACATATTCACCAATACTATTAAAAAATGTATCAAGACATATTTCACCAACATCATTAAATGTTCACTACACATGAAGACCCATTTCACCAATTAAAATGTACAGATAATTGCTTATGATGACCCATTTCGCTAATAACATTACAAAATAATTACATTTGAGGACACATTTTTCCAGTTACCATGACACCTCCATGCTAATCATAGGGCCATAATTGCCTTGAAAATTATAACGTATATATCTCATCGAGGCTTGATTTGCACAACACTTAAATGTATCATTGTATAATCATGTGGGATTCACCAAACTTTTACTATAACATTTAAAAATCCCATGGAATTCACCAAATATGCATTGATAAATACAATCAAAACTTTGATTTATTCTTACACATTTTGTTCAGTTCTGGACTTGTGAGCTCTTGATTCAGAAGTTGGAATTGTAACCTTGATCATAGGCAAGTTAAAAAATTATGACATAGGCATTCCCGCATTCATGAATAACAAGTCAGTGAAAACCTGATTCTAAAGGTAAGTGATCATTTCTTCATAGTGTTATAAGATTTTTTTATCTCTTTTCCATTCTTGCTTCAATCTTAAAAATGATATTGAGTAGGGGATGGGATCTATATTCTATGTCCTTCTTAAACAAGAAGACATTTTTTTCCAACTTTTATTCAAAGTAAGGGATCAAGATGTCAAGCAACAAGTGCAACAAGGGTAAGACTCCTCAAGGTGGTGAAGGGATTGGGAGGCCATCAAAACATAGAGTTACCATAAAGTCTCACTTTGGAATTGACAATGTTTTTGATCCATCAAATCAAGATGGAGATACATTATCAACTCTTGCACCAATAATTAATGAAGAATGAATTCACAATACCTCAAAAGAGGATGGAAATACCACAAAAGATGTTCCAAGCCAGAATGAGATAATTGACTTGGATGAAAATGATGGTGTTGTGGATGATGTTCATAGCAAGAAAAAAAAAGCCAAATCAAAAACAGGATGTGAGTGGAAAATGACAAGGAATTTTCAGATTGATTGGGTGTCAAAGTACCCATTCATTGAGTCAATGAACAAACAAACAAAGATGAACAGCCAATAGAATGCAAGTGTAATATTTGTAGTTGGAATTGTAAAAGAGGCAAGAAGTTACAACTACAACTTGACACTATAGAGAAGCACATCGGTAAGGTTTATGGAAAACAAATCATAGATGGAAAGGAAACATTAGTATTAAGATGAAAATAAAAGGAAGAATGTCTTCATGTTAAGTATGCCCTAGAATACGATGAGTATATGCAAAGAATGGTGAATATTTCTACACATGGAGTTTCAATTGAAGCTCAATTTGGAAAGGTAATGGAAGTAGAACAACTAGAATTTTTTTTTCAGATGAGTGTTGTTTGAGTGTTTTTTTCCATATTTTGACCAGAGGGCATCCTATGATAGACTACCTAGAACATTTTTTTTTTTTTTGAGTGTTCTTAACTTTCCTAGTATACATTGGTCAATTAATGTTGGATGAGAATGGGAAAGTTGTCTTTCTAAGGTGGACAACAAGATTTACAGGAGAAAATAAAAGATTCAAGCTTCATTGCATTGTCTTTTGATGAAGTTACTATGATAGATTATACTTCTTGGGTATGTATGCATGTGTATACTATAAAATAACATGTCCGCCAAGCTCATCTTCTATGTGTTCATAAAATGAAGTATAGTTCAACATCACAAAATCTATTTGAACTAGTTAAGAAATATTTGAATAAAATTGGAGGTATGTATGACTTGATAATTTCCAATAAGTTGGTGTGTGTAGGAGTTGACGGAGCTACAATAATGTAAGGTCACAAGAGAAATTTTTGCACAAAGTTACAAACTACTTGTGCACCATACATGCTTGGCATTCATTGCATGGATCACATAATGAATTTAGCATTTAGAATTGTAAGAAAGTATCCTATAGTATCAAAATTTGAAAATCTAGTTCATGATCTCTACACATACTTCTCCCAAAGTCCCAAACATTTTGTAGAATTTCAAAATTTTGATGAGTGAATAATATGAGGAAACAAGTTTCTTAAGGATGTTGATACCAAATGGATCTCCTTGAATGGACCAGTGCAAAAAGTTCTTTCAAAATATCGATCCTTGATTGGAATAATGTACGAACATCACAACATAGTAGATAAAGCTCCTAACTTCTTACATAGGTTAAGCGATATAGAGATACTCTTAAGTTTAGCTAGTATTCTCCCTATGCTTGATGAAATGAACAATCTTGTGAAGAAATACGAAGAAAAAACTATGTATATCTATGGATATACCATACCACATAGAGTCACATGCATGGCACTTGATAATATATATCTAGATATAACAAATTATAAAACTCAAAGTCCAAATTTCGTAAACTGGCAGATAATTATAGATTTGACTAATCCTAAAAAATGTTTACAGTTTAATATAAGCAGGTAGTTATGTGTCTTTGTACATGGATTTGAGATACCAATGCACCATTGTACAATGATCAGGTGCTCTACCAGAGAAGTACTTGTTACAAAGGAAGCTTTTAATGACATTGCTAAATCTATTAGTGTTAATTTAAAGAAATTGCAAACCTCTTTCTAGAGAGATTTATCAACGATTCCCTTGAGATGGAATTCTTGAAGCCATGTCTATTGTGTATCCTCAATTTCGGACTCAAGGCAACCAAGATAACTGATCCTTTAAAAAAAAAAGGTAATTAACTTGGTTGAATAATTTTTGAAAAGTTCATAATACAACAGACAAAAAATATGAGGAATTATAAATGTTCAAATAAGCTTAAAGAACAAGCTAAATTTTTTGCATTAAGTATGATTGACCAGTTTGAGGACAAGGAGAAACCCATGGTCAGAGTGAAGTATTGCTTGAATCAATATTGGAATATTTAAAACTTGTTGATTTATGTCAAACAATGATATTGGGGTCGGTGGAGGATGAGAGATATTTTAGTGTATTAGGGTTTTTGAAATCAAATATAAGAAACAAGCTAGACAATAATTTGGAAAATTTCTTGAGAGTGTTTGCAACTAGCTACAATATCCAAAGTTTTCCTTTTGAAAGGGCACTCACAATTTGGACGTCCATATGTGAAAGAAGAGGGTTGTGCAACACTTCAAATGTTGGTTGTGGTGGTACTGGCACAAATGGGAGTGGCAGAATTAATGTTGATTTTGAGATGTAGTTAACCAAGCCTATGTAGGGTGAATAAAATAAAGACCAGAATCAAAGTCAAGATGACTCTCTTGATCACATCATCACAATGAGGACCAGGACTCGATTTGGAAAATGGAAGTGAATTAGTAGTTTTTAGGTATTTACACTACGTCACTTCATGGATCATATTCCAAACCGTAGTTGATGATATTTTATATTGTATTCCATGAAATTGTGAGTCAGATTGAATACATTAACATATTATTAATAATTTCATATTTTAAATATGTCATACTGATAATTTTTACGTGTACTCAATGATTCATCATCCAAATCAATGCTTAATGTTTCATTGCTAGTGTAGATTTGTGCATAAACCATAAAATTTGCAGTAAAATAAATTTTGATTTTTGATTTGATATGTGATTTTGCATCAATCTTCACACTTTATGAATTATTTTCATTAGTGCCTTATTCACTAAAAAGTTAGAAAATTAAATATACTCCTACAATAGACCAACTCATGGCTTCTTATAACCTCACTACCTTACAATGAGAAATCAAGCAAAGAACAACACTTATCACACTACTTATAAATTTCTATTGCATTCACACAATCTTTGAGAAATAACTGAAAGGAATATTAATCCATTCCTTGAACAAAAGCTAACAGTTCAAAATATATAACACAAGATGTGATATGAAAAATTATAAATAACCCTTGATTATTTTGAGTCAAAATATAGTGAATACAATACTAGAGAGCAAGATAGGTCTATATTAAAAATTAGAGAAATACACTAAGTATTTGAGTCATCTTTTGTTTTTGATAATATAAGAAACATTAACAAGGTGTTGTACCATTTACACAAAAAAATACCATAGGGCTAAAAATGAACCAATATCATCAAAACATAATAAAAAATATACAAAAAACAACAAAAACAAGACACAAACACTACACACTGACATCAAAAACCCAACACAACACAGACCTGACCACTAACTATCCACACTTTCCTATTTTTAGACGAGGAGGTTTAAAACATCATCCCTAATCTAGTTGGATCCTTCACTCATAGTATTCTTGTCTGATTCCTAATAATGACATCCTAAAGTGTGACATTCGATCTATGAATCATTTTAATAGTGAACCAAGCCAGACTTGAGTTTTCATTCTAGTTTAATAACCTGCTCCTGTAGCATACTTAAAGTCCTCGTCTTTGCCTTCCTTGCTTTGGGCCACCTCTTCCTCACCAGCCCTGGAATCTGAGGAGTGGGTGGAGTCATCCTTAATGATCCACTTCATGTGTGAGAAATTACTAGGGCCTTCCATGAAACCTTCTTCCATCTCCTCAACAATGTC
The DNA here is from genome assembly GCA_007115665.2 of Sequoiadendron giganteum. Classification (NCBI taxonomy): domain Eukaryota; kingdom Viridiplantae; phylum Streptophyta; class Pinopsida; order Cupressales; family Cupressaceae; genus Sequoiadendron; species Sequoiadendron giganteum. The sequence continues at coordinate 357,040,324 of CM021109.1, forward strand.
TTTTTTCCTTTAATTCTGTCACTAGTCTACTCTGAATTACTAGAAATCTCATCCACTAGAGCCCCTTTTTTGTTCTTTGATAGTATGTGGGACCTCCTCACACGAGTTTTCTCCATCACCACATCAAATATTTTGACCACCATGGTGTCACCCTTAGAGTATTTTTCCTCAACACTTTTCCTTCGTTGTTAGTGGTCGACAAGTTCACCTGGCATGAAGATTCTTTTTCACCTTCTTCTTAGCAGTGGGTCTGCCATCCTTCTTGATGGGTTTGTTTTTTAGCTCACATAACCCAACCACAGCCTTGGATTGGGCCAACCCAACCACCCCTTTCTTCTTTTTTGATGTGGGTTTAGACTTAGGCTCAACATTGGGTTCATTTTTAGGCATGGGGGTTTTCCTCTTAGGACCCTCTGAAGCAGCAGGGGAAGGATTATCAGGGCCAATGTCAGGAGGTTCTAGTTCCTCCATATACATGACTGAGATAGGTTTAGGAGGGTACAAGGCCAAATGGAAGTGATAGAGCCTAAGGATTAGGCCTTGATGCAGTGGCAAGGGAGGCAAAATATCAAGATTGAGAGCGACAACATCATGTGAATCTTTGATTAAATTTTTTAGGGAATTGAGTCATATTTTGTTATTTCAGAGCAAAATTATAAAATTTCTTATTTGTGGTATCAAATAGCTTAAAATATTCAAAAAGGGTTTATAGAGAATGGGATGTAAGATCAAAAATCATAACCCTTTGAAATTTGGAATGAGGCTCAGGATTCCCTTTTATAACATAAGGGAAGCAACAAGAAAATAACCTCATCCCAAACCTTTCTGACAACCAAAATCTTAGATAGGAGGCATATGAATAAAAACATGGATCCACTAATAGGCCAAGTAACCAATTATACTTTTCATCCCATGCCTTTAATATATCCTCAAAAGGCTAGTTGTGGGCTAAGATCTTTTCTACATTCTTCAAATCTTGATGATACTTGATATCAAGTAAAGCACTGGCCTCTCTACAAAAAGTTTCCATCATTTGTTCTTCATTGAAAATCCTATCTAAATAGAAATTAAGCTGATTTAAATGAAATTTGGTATCTTAGCAAATCAAAGGGAGGAGTGTGGGGATTACAATATTGAAAATATCCTTCCATTTCTCTAGTATTTTCAACTCTCCATTGTCTTCTAATATGCAAGGTACAACCCTTTTTTCAACATTTATCAAAGAGTTAATTTTTTCTTGTGCAACTTCAATTATACTTTCCAAATACCCTTTATGATTTCGTGCCATCTTGACTATCTCAAAAGTAAGATATATACCAGGTGGGGCATCAGATGTGTTTGCAAATCCCCTATACATACCTTCCAAAGATGAAAATATAGGATTCCATTCTTCACATATACATTTGAGCCACCTTTGATCCCCACTTATTTTGGTAATGGAATCTCTCAAATTCAGATATGACACAATTTTTTTCCAGCCTTCTTAAGATTGTAAACAATCTGTGCTCCAGGATGCAGGTTGCAATGTGCACATTCTCCTTTTGTTGAGTCTATTGAGAATTATTCAATTTCTTTTCCAACATTTGAATCTTTTCTTTAAGCTCTGCATTTTCAATCATCACATGAGTAGGGGAAACTATAGAAGAGGAGCCTAATTCTTGCACACTTTCAAGAAGGGATGTTTTTTGAGCCAATAATAATTGTTGCTTGTTGTAAGCTTCCATGAGATCATTTTGTTCTTTCAACACTATATTGAGTCTATCTTGCAACCTTTGAATAGTAGCTTCATTAAACTTGGCAACATCTACCACTAATACATCAAATTTAGGGGCAAAAGTGTCAGACACCCTCTTTACAACCAAGCTCCCTCTGATACCATGTGATGCTTCCAAAACTGCATTCTTCTTTGTATTTGGGGAAAGGGCCCAAATTGCAAGGGCTTCCTAATGTGGATTGAACCCTGATCCTGACAATGCAATATCTACTTCCTCTAATATGGAGAAAACTTCTCCTTATTTCCTAATAGTATCAAAGATAATTGTAGAAGCAATGTACCATTTAGGGAGAAATTTCAATCCACTTTCTTCCACAATTCTTCTCCCTTCTATAGGCATAATGTTTTTATTCTCAAAATTTATTTCTTCCCATACCTTTTCATCCACTTCATCATACTTTTCTCTAGGCACATCTACTTGTGCCAACTAAAGTCTTTTATGGTACTCCTCCCTCTTTTCTCTCAAAACAAAAGTCTGTAAACTCCTGGGATTTTACAAAATCATAATCAGATATGAATTGTGAACATGCCAATTCCCTCACATCATTGAGGTTATCTCTCCCATAGCCACGTCCAAATCAAACCTTTTCTAAAGAAGACTAACAATATTTGGTGATTGTGTTTGGGAGGATGGCATATATTTTTGAATTTCATCCATGGTGATATTAACATATTCACTTTAATTTAGATTGATGGGATTTCCAATAAAAAATGGAGGTTGCTTAACTTTAATTCTCTTCTATGGTTGCTATATTGGGGGAGAATCAAAATCCACACTGATTATTTTAGGGGGAGAAGAGGGAGTGACCTGTGCTGGGTCTAATTGCACATTTTATCTAATAATTGGCCCCTAGGCCCTTTTGATAGAAGGATCAGGTCTAGGTTGCTTTTCTGATTTCTCTTCTAAGATAGGGGCCTTACCTACAACTCTCTCAAAATTCTTCAACATCACCTCAATCTTAGTAGTTGGGTCAACAATATTAGGAAATGGTCCATGATAATCCTTATTTATCTTGGAAACCTCTAACTTGATGAATTCAATCCCTTTCTTCTTTCTATTTTTTACCTTAGTTTCATCCCGACATCTTCATTTTCATCAACCTGATGGTGAAAATCAAACCTTCTAATACTTTTCTTGACCTCGTTTATGAAACCTTCAAGGTTAAAATCCTTGAATTTTAATTACGATAACTTGTATTCCACAAGAATATCTTTCACCCTAACTAAGGCGTCTTTGGTTGAAGTGAAATCTAAAAAGGAAGTAACATAAGGGAAAAATGACCCTTTTTTGTTTCCTTAAATGAAACTAATAAGTATCATTCAATTTCCATATAATTTTTATGAATTCTAACCTAGGTGACACATATTTGGGTAGCACATGGGGGCATTAAGGGCTCCCATATATTCTAATGACAACCGAGTTGTCATTGAGGTAATAATCTCCCTAGTTACGTCACTCCTAACTTCGACCTTTTTTTGGGCCTAAAGAAATCCAGAATTTCCTCATGTCATCTGACTCCAGGTAGACCCAACCTTGCCATGAATTATCTTACAAACCAATTCTCAAAAAAATAATAGTCAAACTCACTACAATTTTTGTCCCAAATATGGGTCCTACATGATACTAGGAGATCATTGCCCTCTTTATCTTTCATGTTCAGTTGTAAATATCTGCTGAAATTATCTTTCCATTTATACAAAATAATATGGAAAAGGAGAGAATAACACATGAACTTCACCTCCTTATCACTTCTCTTAATGTCCACCAGCTAATTGTGAATAGCGTCAGCTAAAAAATTGGCATAGTCAAAGTCACTATTAACAAAAGGATGTTGTATATCAAAAGACATATACATAAGAGGTGTCTACATTTTTGTGTGTTCACATTCTCCCAACACTTGGCATAATGCCCAATATGTTCTTCTAAAATAGTATTAAAAATACTTGAAATTAAAAGGCTCACGTTCGTTATCAAGGATTCTCAATGACTTTCCATAGAAGTCTTTATGTCTAAACCTAGGGAGCCATTTCACTCTAAAGCTATTTCTATCTTGGTTGTATTTTTCTTGAAAGAAGCAAGGTATATAACCTTATATGTGGCCACATTGAGTCTAAAAACCTCACAAATAAACTATTTGGTTAAATCCATTGGGACACTTCTATCCAATGCCCTAATTACTCTAATATTTTTATCATACCCAAAAGTAAGGCGTCTAATGAGTTCCACATTTATGAAGATATTAGGAACACCAAGCTTTCCCAAATCATAGGTCCATGCATTGGAGACATGGGAATGGAGGTTTATTTTTCCATACCAATGTAGGAACAATTCCCATCGAGTGATTGTGTCATGTTGCTATGTGTTTGCAGACTTGCAAAATGCATTATCTTTTGCCATGTGTCAAAATTTCATGGAGCCTTGATTTTATTGGAAAGGATGTAACCGTCTCCTCTCTCCAATAAGATTCTCCCACGTCCCACATCTAATAGGATTTTGTGTTCTCAAGGTGGCCTAGACACGTGTTACAATATCACATTGTCTCTTTGGCTCACTAAGAGCTCAGTTTTGTTATTTTCTAGCCCCACAATACCTTGAAATGATGATATGAATCCAATTTTTTTTTAGGGCTAATGTTTTTTTGTCAAATGTTTTATTCCCATGCCACTGAGTCTTTTTGTCTAATTTGAAGTTGTTCCCCTTATGGGCCTATTTTTTAGCCACTTTAAGTTGTTATTTTAGCATGTGCATTTCACGAAAGCTCTTGCCTTCATAGAGCTCTAAAATTTTGACACTTTTTATCCACAAAAAGGAAAAATGTCAACACGTATTAAAAGATGTGCTGAATTCTATCGCAAAGGCATAGGCCTTCACAAGGCCATGGCGGGACTAGATTTTTTCTCTTGTGAAGTCATGAGATGATGATAACTATTGACATCTTGATGCTTCATAGTGAGATATTCTATCATTGGAGGAACAATTTTGTCATATTTACCCTTTGCGAATGAGCGAAACAATGAAACCTGTCCACATGATGACCAAAGGAGGTTTTCACTTCACATAGGGAAATATAAACTAGCATGATGGTCGTTGATATAAAGATCCACAACCTACATTCAAATTGGGAAAACGTCTCATTGGTTACACATTCAAGCATGTGAAGGAAGTAATGGCATATGAGATTGTGATTGTATTTGTTACTTATTGAATTGAAGATGTTGAGGATAAATTACTTGTAAAAAATCATTTCTCTCACAAATTCTAAGGTAATCAAATAAGTTGCTATAGTTTTTTGGATCAAACGAGGTTTTTCTTGTGCGAGTTAGGGTTTTCTATAATATTTCAAACAAGTAAATTGACTATGTTAGTTAAATTCAAGAAAAAATCAAGGTGTGGGGAAGATTGTTATTAGTTTAAAACCATAAGGTAGTGAAGAATTAGGGATATGATCTATTGAATCTTTCTCAGACCCTTAGTTGGGTAAAACATTTGTAAAACCCTAGTTAGTAGTATAAACCCTAGCCCATTGTAATTCCACAAAATGGTTGAAACTTTAGTTGCAGAGAGAATAATGCTAGAGGATGAAATAATTTCTTTACTACTAAGGTCATTCAAGAAACCAAAGGTTGGTGTGGGATCTGGTCGTGTTATAGACAAGCTCATGGACCAGGGTAGTGGATGTAGAGACCGCATCATTTAGATGAAGGAAATGAATTTCTCACACATCCTTACAAGAAGGCCTATGTAGATAGGCCAATTTGCAAAATTTGGAACCTTGGATTGGGCAAGTTGGTGGTGCCCAATGTCTCCATGAATGTAGAATTGATAAGACAGTTGGCCATGGCATATGCCCCTAATCCTAGATATTTATTCACCACCAATGGTCAAAGACTTTTTCCATTGAATAAAGACCAAGTATGCAGGGTATTTCAACCAGACCCTAGTGCAGCTTGTCAATTGACCTAGGTGCATTGAATAGAGATTATGAGAGAAACATAGAAAATTAAAAAGTCAAGTGGTTTCCATGTTTTAGGCTAAAGGGGCCAATAAAAGAGTTGCAAAGGTTCAATAGGGGTGATTTGGAACATTTTTCCTATGAAATATTCAAGTCCTACTTTTAGAAGACCTATTTTTCATTGATGCAAGTCTTAGAGATGGATAAATAGATCTAGATCCCTGTATATGTGATGGTCTTAGCAGTAGACATTTAGAGTATGGATTTCAACAGACCCTATGACTTTGTGGGGTATGTTGTTGACCAACTGCACATGTCCCCTTGTGTCATTAAGATGGATCCCTTTGGTCTTGTAAGCTTCAGGAAATATTCTATTCTACTATATATGATATTGAATGAAAATTATAACAAGTATGGCTGCCACAGTTGCAAATAAGGGCCACAAAGGAGAAGAATGTGGTGTTACTAGTATAGGAATGGACATACTTATGAGACAAGGATTGTAGGCATTCCAACTATGCTTATTTTGAGGAGTTTTTTTTCAAACCTCTAAGGAAGGGGTTAGGTCTCCCCACTGATTGGGGTTTGTCAGAGGAGGTAAGAAGATTCTCGATGCCTCTTGACCTCACCCCAAAGAAGAAGATTGATCACAACTAGGGTGATTGGTTCTTCTATTCAAATGCTACATTGATTAGAGCTCTTAGTACCCTAGATGCACCCCATGTGCTTCCTAAGGATGTCTTTGAAAAAATTGGCCTTTCTTGAGATCATGTGGCAACTAGATGAATTTGATAAGATTCAATTTAGGAATAATAAGTACACACTTATTTCTACTACAATAGCATCTTTAGATTTCATGGCATTGAATAGGGATGGTATGGAGTTGATCCCAAAGAAGCTATTACCTACAAATTAAAGGTAGACAAAGTCAGAAGCTTTGATCTCAAAGGATTTATCAAAAAAGAGATGGGTATCTACAAATTTTCAAACTTTTATCATGCACCTGATAGCTTGTTGGGGATACAGAGTCGATTCTATCATCATAGATCAACATCTAAGAAAATAATTCCTTAGTTATTTTAATTTTTATCAATTCAAAGACACAAACAACTATTTCATAAAGCGAAAACATGCACAGTAAATCCCCCATTGATCCTCTAAGAGAAGTAAATGCTAAACAAATAACAGATTCAACACAAGCATAGATTCAAGAACATGAATAAAAAAACCATGAAAGACAAACATGTGGACACATAGATTTACGTGGGGAAAACCCTTTCAGGTAAAAAACCCCACCCTCCAAAACACTCAACTCACATGTATTATTCAGTAACTAAAATAGTTACAATACAAAACCAGAGCTATGCTCTTCAGGAGATTACATCTTGTTCATCTGGACAATACAAGAAATAAAAAACCATAATCTTCACATGATTACAATGTCCTCGATGACATATCATGTAGATTCCCTCTAGCTCCTCACAAATGATTGTCACAGCCAGCCTCGCGGCCAGCCCAGCCTCTTGGCCTCCACAGGTTCACATCCTTGCAGATTTGAGAGTCCAAGTGTTCACGGTAAAATACCACTCGAACACTCTCAACCTCTCTCTCTTCACTCATTACCTTTATCGAACTACATACAAGATTACTTATAATCTTACACCGTGTGCTTATCTATTCAACCTTTCTCTAGCCTTCAATGGTCATGAGGATAATAAATTATCCACCTGCAAGCTTTCCATTTATGATAACGTGCACCACTTATTCAACATGCATTGAGCTGTGCAACAATAAATCGATCTTAGACATGTCTGTCAACCTTTCTTTAATAATGCAACTCTATCATAATCAGGAAATAAAACTTCTACCAATCATATTTCAAAGAACTACCACATGTCGCCATTCCATTCATTCGCAGCTTATGACAGATGGTCAAACCTGTTCAAGCTCGATTGGCCAAGCTCTGAGCTCACCCGAGCTCCTACCACATTAGCGTCAAACTCACACGACCCAACTGTGGTACAACGGTGAGCTCACCCAAGCTCACCCAACCTTATACCTCACTATCGCTGACTTGTCAGACTCACCACACAGTATGGTGGTAGACCATCTGAGCCCTTCATATTTGACCACCTTGCACAATCGTCGATCATGTTCACCCTTACTGCGGTGTGGCGGTAGCCATTGGACAGGCCGTCATCGGTCCCATCGCGCTACCGTGGAGACAACTAGGTCTTAATGTGGTAGAGCGGTGATCACTCAGGCTGACCACCAGCAGTCTCACCGAGCTACCATGGAGATCGCAAGTTTCACCGTGGTAGAGCGGTGACCGCTCAGGCAGATCGCCATGGTCACACTGCGACAACCATGGTTAGACGTTCCACTGCCTGCAGTGGGGCGATGACGGTCACCACCGACTGCAAGCTGCTTACCGCGGTGAGTCTTCTCACCACCTGCGGTAAGGCAGTAGATCGCCACCCACTAGATCGCCACCTCTGCATCGCTCAACGTGCTACCTCAACACCAACCTAACCACCCTACGGTAATGGGGTAACCGCCATGCCCACAACTGCCACTTATTGTGCCACTGCCAGATAAGAAGAAGACTGTCACAGTAAGGCAGTAACACCACCCAACCACCAGACCGAGTAAGGTGGCCCACGGTAAGGTGGTATTTGCACAACCATGCCACCAAGAAAAGAAAATGCAATAGTATGGCGGTAAAGGCCAAAAGACATGAAGAAAAATGCCAAGTCTTCAAGGGGAAAGACCAGAAAGTTGAGGCATACTTTTCCAATAGATAGAATTGAAGACTAGATCAAGAACTACTCCTCAAAGATCCAAGAAACCAAGAGAAGGGAACTATGGTTCAAGATCCAAATTGCAGAGAACAAAAATATGAAGGTTGACCCATCCTTTAGAGGGTCATTCCTACGCATAAGGGATCCCATAGTTAGGATGATGACTATGCTTGATAATGATGGCCAATTTTTGGCTAATGTCCCACATATGCATCTAGGAATTTCAAGTGTTTCCTTTTCATCTAGAGCAGAAGTACCCCAAAGCCCCCAACTAGTAACCCCATTGCAATATATTGATCCAACTATTGGGTATTTGGTTGAATACCCAATTGATCCTAAGGAGATGGTCTTCGACCTGGATGAAGATGCATTAGTAATCCAATAGTAACTTCCTCCTCCTAGGATTCTTATTAAGAGGACCAAAGATAATAGGTTGATCATCAATTTTGAGACTAGTGGGGATGTCATTAATGACATCCATGCAAGTTGTTGGAAATGTTTTCTCAACCTACTGGTGTAATAATGGGAGAAAACAATGTTCAGTTGGTCTTATTGATAAGAAAGTTCATTGTTGGCGTGACCTCAAATGGAGTCTTCAACGTTGGACCAAAAGCTTGGTCTATTGGTGGCTTCTTGGAAAGATATTCCTCTATTGGCATGAGTTCATTCAAAGTCTCCTTAACATGTCAATGCTAAGACATAAGTTTCATGTCATAGAGGCTATGGGTGTTCGGTGATACATTGTGAAATGTCTGATTTACATCCGAAAGAAGTCTTGACCAGTCTTGTCGATGTGACTTTGGCTGATTGGTGTGACTTTGACAAAAGTCACTTAGACATTCGTGAAGAAGTCTTGTCTATTCTCGTTGGTGAGACTTGGGGTGTTTGATGAGACTTTGGGAAACTCTCTTCGACAAAGGGTTTCACGTCAATGATTTGTGGTGAGACCTGAGCTGTCAAGTGGATACCGATAGGTGGTTCAAGGTATGCTGAATTTTTTGTAGGGATGAAATAGATAGGTGTGACCTTCATTAGTATGGCATCCTCATATTGGTGAGAGAAAACTTGTTGTCTCAATGATATGCTGATACAAGGTGAGCTTTATTGATTGATAAAGTGGACATTGGCAATAATTGCTTCCATCTGTGGGAAATGATATGGTGTTTCCTTAATGTGACAATGGGCTTGGTTGATGGTGTGCCATGAGGAGATCCTATCAATGTGACAATGAGTGATCAGTGGGACATGGTATCTTGTCTCGCCGATACTCCAATGGCTGTTTGGTTTGGTGAGTATTACACTCGTCGGCAAGACTCGAACAAATTAGAGAGAGGTTTGTGGTTGTCTCATTGATGGACCGATATGGTAACTGCTAGGTGACGATTGGTTTACGAGATGACCTAGGATGTAGAGTGATTGGTGTTCTCTTTAGAAAATGCTGAAAATAAATTATGCAATTATAACTGTGATTAGAGAGAGAGTGTTCAATGAGAGAAGGAGGTTGATCAGGGAAATGTTATGCTACCTGAATTGACATTGTAAATTGATATCTAAGAAGCATAAAATGTAACTCTATATGTGGACTTCGTTCACTATAATACAAAGTATTTTTGCTTGGTGTGGTGGGTTTTTCTCCTATAAGGGTTTTCCCATGTTAAATTTGGTGTCCATTGTGTGTTTGTGGTAATTATGTTTTGATATGTTATTCCTTTAATGTGCATATCTAATGAACTATAATTTTAAAATTGAACCATATGTCTACATTCTCTTCTTAGAATTAACATTAGGGAAGTGTTTCCACACCTATGTTTTCCTTACAAGTGGTATCAGAGCCTAGCCACTTGTGTTATCCTTGTGGGTTGGATGGATTTTTTGTGATAATTTTGAAGTGGGATTCTTGTAGAGGAATTTGGTAATATTGATTGCAGATTGAGATGGTAGGCATATTAGGAAAGATAGAAATTGAAAAATTCAATGGTGGAAATTTTGAGTTGTGGAAACTCAAAATGGAAGACTGTTGGTGGACAAAGATCTTTAGATTGTTGTGTCTGTAACTAAACCTTTAGGCATGAAGTAAGAAGAATGAGATCTCGTAGATAGAAAAGATAAAGGGTTTATAAGACTCTATCTAGCAGACTCTATTCTCTTGAATATTCATGAAGAGAAGTCTGCATCTTCTTTGTAGAAGAAACTTGGTAACATTTATTAGGGCAAGTCCTTGGTGAATAAGTTATTCTTGAGAAAGAAGTTGTACTCTTTGAAAATGGAGGAAGGGGCATTTGTGGCTAATCATTTGAATACATTTAATATGCTCATTTCTCAGTTAACATGTGTAGGTGTGAAGATAGATGATGAGGATCGTTGTATGCTTCTATTATATTCTTTTCCCAACTCGTGGGATCATTTAGTGATGGATATAGGGAGTAAAATAACCACTTTCAAGATGGAAGATGTGGTTGATTCATTACTGTTAGAATAAATACAAAGGAAATCTTTTGAGATGGAAAAGGAGGCTCTTGTTGTTCGAGGTAGACCAAAGGAGAAAGGCAATAATAAGGACAAGAAGTCAAGATCAAAATCTGAAGGGAGATCAAAGTCTCTCGGAAAGAAGTCCAAGGTGAAATTCTGGAATTGTGGGCAACCTGGTCATGTCCATAAGGATTGCAAAGAGGAGAAAAAGAAGAAGAAGAAGAAAAAATCTTCAGATAATGATTCTTCTTAGAGCGATGTAGATACCTTCATTACAAAATCGATGAATCATACATTAGATGATGTCTAGCTAATTGACTTAGGTGCGTATTTTCACATGACATCTCACAGAGATTGGTTTATAAAGTGCAAAAAGTATGCTGGTGGAAAGGTTTATCTAGCAAGTGACTCATCTCTAGAAATTATTGGCTATGGAAGAGGCAAAATTCAATTTATTGACAGAAGGATCAAACAAATTGATGGTGTAATTCATATACCAGGTCTGACTCAAAATTTACTTTTTGTTAGTAAGATAAATGATGTTGGCATGCAAATTTCATTCTTGAATGGTGGTTGCAAGATGACTAGAGGATTGATGATACTGGCTAGGGGTGCTCAAATTGGTACTCTATATAGGTTAGATGTGCATGTTGTCCAATATAATAGTGTCTCTATAAAGTCAAAAAAGGATGCTCATGTAGGGAAGGAAAACATAAGTTCCTTTGGGTGCAAACTCTTTGGAGGTGAACATCCCTATAGAAAAGACCATGCTCTGGCATCAAAGGCTCGACCACATTGGTGAGAAAGGCTTGAAAGTTTTGAAAAATAAAAACCTAGTTGAAGGGCTTGATGATTGTAACCTTGAGTTTGATTTTTGTGAACATCGTATATATGAAAAACAACATTGTGTTTTTTTTATTCTAGTCCTCATAAATATTCTGGTGTTTTGGATTACATTCACTTCGATGTTTTTGGTCCAGTAAATGTTCCTTCGTTATCAAAATCAAGATATTATATTTATTTTATGATGATTATTTGACTAGGGCATTTATGTATTTAAAAAAAAGTAAATCAGAAGTGTTTAGTCAGTTTAAGGAGTTTAAAAACTTGGTAGAAAATCAAATTGGTAGAAAAATTAAATTCTTGAGGACAAATAATGGCAATGAGTATTTTTCTACAGATTTTGAAAGGTACTGCAAAGACCATGGAATAAAAGGCATAAAAAGATACCTTACACTCTACAAAAAATGGAGTTGCTAAAAGGTTGAACATGATGCTGATGGAAAAGGCAAGAAGCATATTGAGCAATGTCGGTCTGGAGCAAAATTTATGGGCTGAGGTTGTGGCTACAACATGTTATTTAAAAAATTGATCTCCCTCTTTGACACTTGTTGAAAAAATGCCTATGGAAGCTTGGTCTAGTAAGAAGCCCTCTTTAAGACATGTGAGAGTCTTTGGTTGTGAGGCATTTGTTTATGTGTTGAATGAGTAAAATATATCTTCATTGGCTATGACATTGGTTTGAAAGAATACAAGCTTTGAAATCTTGTGACTGAAAAGGTTGTATATAGTAGAAGTGTAATATTTCATGAACGAAAACCTTCTTCCATGGATCTACAGTCAGAGATTAAAGAAATAAAAAATAGTTGAAATTCCTTGAACTCTAGATAAAGAGGAACTATGAAGTGTACCTAAAATAGAGGAGAGATCAAGCAACTCTGAGAGTTTTGAAGAAGAAGAACTACAAACTCAGCCTCAGCTTGTGAGGAGGTCTACATCTGAAAAGCGACAACCTGAAAGGTATGGTTTTTCCATGTTGGATGCAAATTGTGCCTATGCTTTGAATACAAACACTGATGAGCCTAGGACTGTGAAAGGGGCTATATAAATGTCTTATTCAAATTCTTGGTTGGAAGCCATGAAAGAGTAAATGGCTTCATGAGAGAAGAATGCAACCTGGGATTTGGTACCCTTGCCTAAAGGTCGAAATCCTATTGGTTGTAAGTGGGTATTCAAGAATAAAATTAGTCTAGATGGAAGTGTTGGAAAGTATAAATCTAGGTTGATTGTGAAAGGATATTCCCAGGTAGAGGGAATTGATTATGGTGAATTTTTTCCCTTGTAGCTAAGATAACATCTATCAATTTTATTTTGTCACTTGCAAAAATGTATGACTTAGAGATTGAAAAAATGGGTGTGAAGACAACTTTTCTTCATGGAGATCTTGAAGAAGAAATTTATATGTCCCAATTGGAGCACTTTGTGGAAAAAGGTAAAGAAAATTTGGTTTGCAAGTTAAATAAATCTCTGTATAGTTTAAAATAATCACCTAGAATGTGGTACCAAAAGTTCAACACATTTGTGTTGTCATTAGGATTTGTAAGATCAAAATTTGATCATTGTGTGTACTTCAAAACTTAAAATGATCAAGTGCTTATTATTTCCCTATATGTTGATGACATGTTGTTCATAGGAAATAGTAAAACTATGATTTTTGATCTAAAATATTAGTTGTCTACAAAGTTTGAAATGAAGATCTTGGTGCAACAAGGTATATTTTGGGGATGGAAATAAAAAGGGATAGAGGAAGTAAAAATATTTGGCTCAGCCAGAGTAAGTATATCAATATAGTCTTGGAGAGATTTGGCATGATTGATTGCAAGCAACTAGTTATTCCAATGTTCCAAGGAACAAATCTATCTATTGAAGATTGTCTAAAATATCCTACTAAGATGGAGGACATGATCATAGTGCCTTATTCAAGTGCAGTTGGTAGTTTAATGTATGCAATGGTCTATACAAGGCCAAACATTGCCCAAGTAGTTGGAGTTCTTAGCTGGTTTATGGAAAACCTAGGAAGACCGCATTGGGATGGTGTGAAAAGAGTCTTTAGATATCTGAAAGGTAACTCTCAATACTTTGTGCTATCATGGTAACTCAATTGGATCACATAGATCCATCAAAATTCAAGGTTATGTGGATTCTAATTGGTTAGGGGATATTGACAATAGAAGATCCACTAGTGGATACATCTTCATGTTAAATGGTGGTGCAGTTAGTTGGATGAGAAAGCGACAGGTTGTAGTCGCTTTATCTACTACAAAAGAAGAATATATGACAACACACAGCTGCAAAGAAGCCATTTGGCTTAGATGTTTGTGTTCTGATATTGGGTTCAATGTAGGATAAATTTCTCTTTTCTATGATAGTTAGAGTGCCATTTGTTTGGAAAAAATATAACTTTCCATGCCAGGATGAAACATATTGATGTGCAGTATCATTTTTTATGAGATATGGTGGAGGATGGAAAGGTCAATCTTGAGAAAGTGGATACTCTGGAAAATGTTGTAGATGCATTAACAAAACCAGTAAGCACATACAAGTTTGGGTGGTGTACAAATTCAATGGGCCTTGGGGCCTGACATTCAGTAATCTCATATTTGGATTAAGCCAGTAAGCCTTTGTCAAGTGGGAGCATATTGGAAATGTGTCTCAACTTATTGGCGTAATAATGATAGAAAATAGTGTTCAATTGGTCTTTATCAGGAAGACGGTTCATTGTCGGTATGACTTCAAATGGAGTCTTAAACGTTGGACTGAAAGCTTGGTCTATTGGTAGCTTGTCGACAAGAGATTCCTCTATCGACATGAGTTCATTCAAAGTATCCTCGACATGTCGATGCTGAGTCAAAAGTTTCATGCTGTAGAGACTGTGGGTGTTCGGTGAGACATTGTGAAATGTCTCATCAACATCCATAAGAAGTCTTGAATAGTATTGTCGATGTGACTTTGAAAAAATTCACTTAGACATTCTTGAAGAAGTCTTTTCCATTCTCGTCAGTGAGACTTGGGGTGTTTGGTGAGACTTTGGGGAAAATCTCTTCGACAAAGGTTATCACATTGATGATCTTTGGTGGGACTTGAGCTGTCAGGTGGATAGTGATAGGTGGTTCAAGGCATGCTAACTTGGTCATAGGGACCACATCTATAGGTGTGACTTTCATGAGTATGACATCCTCATATTGGTGAGAGACAACTTGTTGTATCACTGATATGTCGATACAAGGCAAGATTTATTGAGCGATAAAGTGGACATCGACAAGACTTTCTTCCATTTGTAGGAAATGATATGGTGTCTCCTTGATGTGACAATGGACTTGGTAGATGGTGTGCCATGAGGAGCTTGTGTTAGTGTGAAGATGAGTGATTGGTGGGACATGGTCTCTTGTCTCGCCAATACTTTGATGACTATTTGGTTTGGCGGGTATTACACTCATCAGTGAGACTTGAACAGATTAGAGAGAGGTTTGTGGTTGTCTCATCGATGGCCTACTATGGTAACTATTGTGTGACGGTTGGTTTACAAGATGGCCTAGGATGTAGAACAATTGGTGTTCTCTTTGGAAGGTGCTAAAAATAAATTATGCAATTATAACCGTGATCAGAAAGCGAGTGTTCAATGAGAGAACAAGGTTGATCAGGGAAATGTTATGCTTCTTGAATTGACATTGTAATTTGACATCTGAGAAGCACAAACTATAACTCTATATGTGGAATTCATTCACTGTAATACAAAGTGTTTTTGCTTGGTGTGGTGGGTTTTTCTCTCATAAGGGTTTTCCAATGTTAAATTTTTTGTCCATTCTGTGTTTGTGTTAATTTTGTTATGATCCATTATTCCTTTAATGTGCATCTCTAATGAAATGTTATTCAAAATTGAACCATATGTCTGCATTCTCTTCTTAGAATTAGCATTAGAGAAGTGTTTCTGCACCTTTGTTTCCCTTACACAAGTTCTCTCTAGGAGTTTTTGAATGATGAGGAATTTATCAACACCCAAGAGTTCAAGGACCTAGTCCTTAAGAACAAGGGAGAAGAGTTTGGGGAAATCCTCACTACATGTAACTTCTTTGAGAAAGAGAAAAAGGCCACCATTGAGGAGTTTTGGAAAAGGGTAAAGCAAGAGATGGAGGGATTACTCCCGAGAGAGAAAGGGAGTTGGTGAAGAAGGAAGAATATCTACTACTGCCAGGCTGGGATATTTCCTCAACCATTTCTTTTGATGCAATAAGGAAAAATTAGGGTGAGGATTCAATTTTGAGGTTAGTAGAACAAGATTGAAGATCTATACTTTGGGTTTGGATTCCACCTTGGACATAGGACCTTGGCTATTTGGTCAATTTTACCTGAGACTAATAAGCCAGAGGTCATATCCAATCCAATCGAGCTTATAGGGAATATTTTTTTAGGATATTTGGAAACATAAGTGCTGCATAGGAAACTTCTTTAACAGTCAATGCAACTCTTTTCACAGAGGCAACTATTAGGAAGTTGCAAGTTGATGTAGATAAGGCAAATTCCCTAAACCAAAACCTTGAGCAAAGGCTCAATGTAGTCTAGGTGTCATTGCCCTCTCAACAAAAAATACAGGATGCTCAAGCCTCACATAAAAGAAATAAATTGGAGGTAGAGATAAAGGAACTCAAGGAGAAGATGCAATAGAGCACCTCAGAGGTCACTTCAAAAATGGAAGCATCAACAAATAAGACCTCTAATTTGGTGGAATTTTTTATGAGATATAGGTTCTCGAGAGGAGAATCCTCTCCCATGTAGATAAGGTATGGGATAGTTATGCACAATTGAAGGATGCTTTTTCTTCTCACAACCAAATATGGACAATATTGAAATGCACACAACTCAAGTGGTCCCAAGGAGTAGAGTTGAGATTTTTGGTTAGCAATTCAAATTTTGATGACAACTTGATATCTGACATTTTAGAGGAGTCAAAGTTTTTGGATGAAATGATGAGACATCATAGTAGATACATAGATTTAAGGAAAGGGGATCTTAATACCTTTGAGGGCTTTGAGGAATTCCATATGCCTCTAATTTTGGTCAACGAGGGGGAAATGGTGGCATGTGCAAAATGGAGATCAAAGTTTACCAGCCTCCTCACTTCTATGTATAGTAAGATAAATAAGGAGGGTGAGATTGATTCTGACCAATTAAATTCTAGTATGGATGTACTCATAAAATTGGAGTATTGTTTGAATGGTTTTCAACACCTAGTGCAAGTTTTGATCGACAATGTATAGAGCACTTTTGGAGGAGGTCAATAGATTTTTTCCACTAAGGATTGACACCTCAAAAAAGCAGGTAGAACACATGGAAGAGTAGGGTGATGTAACTTGAGTTTTGTTTCAATCAACACTCAGATCTTGACCACCAAATATAACTATTGCATGGTTTTGTCATACAAGAAATTTCAGAGATGTCCAATCCACCACAAGAAGGAATTTTGAAGATCTTGAACTAATTTTGGTGGTTGAATGAGGCCTTTTTCTTGTTGCTTCCCTTGTGTCTATAAAAAATAATTTGGGCCTCATTCAAATGGTTCTACTTCTAAGTTTTTGTAAGTCTTGGTGTAGGTCTTAGGTTGTATAGTTGATTCCTTTGAAGCTTAGAGAGGAAATGTCATAAAATTTTGCTTCGTAATAATAAGAGATGACCTAAGTGCTCATTACATTATAATTTATGGTGTATATCATTCTTATCATTCTTAACATATTAACGATAGTAGCATATACAACAATGACCATCAACAATCGTTTAATGTGCATTATGTATCTAGTAGTTGAAACTAGAGTTTTTCTTCAATTGATAAAATAAATAAGACAAATAATTGAACATCAACACATTATTGGATTTGAGTATTTTATTAATTTTCAAATGAAGGAATACATAGAGGCAATGCAAAATATTTCTCAAGGACAACTCTACATAGAGCTAAGTTGGAACTTTGAAGCTCATATTATCAAATCATTCTATCAAATTTTGTAGCAAGCTCCACTGTGTAGCTGATGGAAGTCCCTTTTTCATTTATTCTAATTGATGGTGTTTGACTTGAAATTTTGTTAACATTTCATGATTGAAATCAAAACATGACTTTAATGTTTTAGTCAAAGTTGCATTCAAGGTTGTAGACATGTAAATTCGACCTAACAATTATCACACACCTTAAATGATATTATTGCATCATCGACATCATTATCATCAAATATCATTGCATTTCACATAAAAAAGAATCCTAAAACCCTAATTTCCTTTGTTAATTGAATAATAATATATTATTTAATTAATTCACTTTTCATCATTTTTGTCAAATAAAATAAATTTCATTTATTTAATAAAGTCCTACAAACCCTATTTTCCTTTGTTAATTGAATAATACTATATTTTTTAATTAATTCACTTTTCATCACTTTTGTCAAATTAAATAAATTTGATTTATTTCATAAAGTCCTGAAAACCCTAATTTCTACTATTAATTGAATAATACGACATTATTTAATTAATTAAATTTTTCATCAAATTAGATAAATTTAATAAATTTAATTTACTTAATAAAATCCTAATCTAACTTTATTCCTTTTGATTAATTAAATAGCGTCAATTATTTAATTATGTCACTAATTCAATTTATTCCCCTAAAATCAATTAAATTATTAAAACATAATAGTTTAATTAATCACTTTCCCTCCAAAATTTGAAAAAATAATTTATTCAAAAAGGTCAAATCAAATAAACAACTTTGCTTGAAAAATTCAAACTTGAACAACTCCAAAAAAATTAATAAATTATCCTCACCCTCTTTCTTGATTAAGTAAATTACAAACCACTGATTGCTCAATCTATTCTTGACAAATCAATCTATTTCCTAACAAATCAATCTATTTCTTCAATCACACTAATTACATAACCAATTTGCACAGATTATACCCATCTAAATCTTCTCAACATCTTTCAATCATCAATCAAGATATTCTACCACGCGATCCTGATCGTCCATTTCAAATCACAAATTCTATATAACAAACCTCTTTCCTCTCAAAAAAGGATCAGAAAATCAACATCATTCATCCAACGAAGTAATACATAGATCATAATCGATCTTTTGACATCTTCAACCTACATCTTCAATCAATGCACACATTTTCTTCAAGCTCTCGCATGCATAATGATGGCTTCGTATTGAATTGAATAATCCAACATATGTCAATATGGTAAAGCTATTTCATTTTGAATTTATTGTTATTGCTATTGATCAAATTCATTCTTGAATTCTTGATTTTATAGTTACATTTTGTGAGTAATGGGCATAAATCAATTAGCATTTTTTGTTGTTTAGATTAGTTTCTAATCATCAATTTGATCATTTGCATCTTCTTGATTTCCCCCTTACATATTTTGGTACGCCCAATGGGACCATGGTCTTTAGCACTAACGATTTTTTGAGCTAAATTTGAAGTTGTAGGTTCTAGAAGCACATTGGAGAAATCTTCATGCACAAGTCCCAAAACGTTTTTGCACTTGAATTCATGGTTTCAATGCACTTGATATATTTTCTAGTGCTTCTGACATTTTCTTGTGCTTCTTCTTTTTGACAAAGTCACACTTGAATTTTTGTTGTACTTCTGCTTTCAAATACAAAGGCACTTTTGATTTTTTCATGCGCTTTTGCTATCTAACAAATGCCACTTTTAATTTTTTGCTCACTTTTGCTCTATCAAGTTTTGGGCAAGAATTGAATGCTAAATATCATTTTCTAATGCTAATGGGTACCTAATTTGATTGTTTGACAGATGCTAATGTGTGTTTATGTAGGATTTGCAAAATTATAATTGGTGTTCATCCAAAAAACCATTAACACATTTACTGCAGGGAAGACGAACGGTCAAAGATTTATTAATTTTCAAAGCTTTCATAGTTAGAAAATCTCAAAATTGGTGCTTTAAAAAGAACCCCACAAATGAATATTTTGATTTTAGTGCAACTAAAATGAATTTTTAAAGCTTTCATAGTTAGAAAATTTTAAAATTGGTGCTTTAAAAAGAACCCCACAAATGAATATTTTGATTTTGGTGCAACTAAAATGAATTTTCAAAGCTATCATAGTTAGAGAATTTCAAATTTGTTTTTTAAAAAGAACCCCACAAACAAAAAATTCAATTTTTGTGCAACTAAAATAATTTTTCAAAGCTTTCATAGTTAGAGAATTTCAAATTGGTGCTTAAAAAGAACCCCACAAATGCACATTTCGGTTTTAGTGCTCTAAAAATGAACCTTCTCAAAATATCTAAGGAAATATTTTGATTTTTTTTGACCAAAGCGATTTTATTTTGTTAACGAACACTCAAATTCATTTTGTTGACCAAATACAAAAAGGATCTAGAAAACACTCAGTTTTGGGCTTTAAAATGAACAAATCAATTTCCTATCTTGCACATCGCGATATATTTGTTTGAATTCTAGAACATTTCACTTTGGTGCAATTAAAAAGAAAAAATGTTATGTTATATACACTTTATTTTGGGGATAACACCACTTGAGGCACTTAAAAAGAATCGAACTGTAATGAAGTGTATACTGTGTATTTCATGTTTGGAAAACTAGTTGACTATCCTCTCCCCTTGTGCCTTTTCGGCGATCTTAGGTGATAAAAATCATCTTGAGTTTCACACACTATTTTAATTTCAAAGCATACCTTTATAGGGATTGCCTTATGAGACACATATCGTGTTGGAGAACTCAAAGGCAACCCAAGCGATACTTTTTTTTGGTTTTCTATATAAATTATTGTGGGTGTGAGGGAAGTTCATCACCCACTTGGTGCAAATGCTCTATATCGACGAATGCCTCCCTCAATATATGTGTGATATGTACAAACTTGCAAGGGATGGGAGGCCTCTTAATTGAGTGAGATGCCACATGTATAGACACCAGTTATCTTGATAATGACTAAGAACCAATTCTTGTAGAAGCCATCTCTTTTTATCCAAAACATACTCTAAAGTGGTGCATCGAAACTTTGATTTTGAGAAGTTACTTACCAAGTACGACTTATGGTTGAGCTTAAAACACTCTAGTTAAGATTAAAACACTCTCCATTCATTGCATGTAAAATCATACCTTTGAGGTATGAGGTAAGCCCATCTAGGAAGAAGTGTCTATCTCTAGGGTGTACTTTGTCTTCACGAAATTGCCAAGATCTTTCGGTTATTTTCAAACATCAAACACTTTTCGTGAAATAAAATAAACTCATCAAAACAAGCATTCAACATGATACTCGAATGCCAAACCCCTCATATCTAGTGTGAATAATTTGAAAAGAGCCCTATGTTTGCACTCCCTAAAAGATATCTTGAACAAATGTCTTTGAAGGTTTTCGAACGTTTAGGATTATATTTCAAATCACATTAAGAACGAGGTAAACCTTGGAAACTATAGATTTTAGCATTTTTACCTCTATGAACTTTGAGCTTTCATGGAGGGAAACATGCTTAAGGTATAGACATTTAGGTCACATAAGTTTTGATTGTGGTCTTGCATGATATCACTTGCCAAATCTTGAAACAGATCAAGAAAAATCATCCAAAATTGAAAGGAAACATCAACACTCCTACCAAATACTGAAACTGGAAAACAAAATTGAACAAAGGCTATTTCTTCTACTATTTTTGACGTATTTGATCAAAAATTATTCACACTTTTTGAAAATAGCTCACTTTTTCTCTCTGTCTCATGACAACTATTGATGAAAATCTGTCACTTTTGACAAACTTGGCACACCTACTACAAAACTAGCTACACTTGACATTTTTTTGTTGCATTTAACAAAAAATTCTAGTGCACTTGCCAAAAATTTGGTCACATTTTCTAAAATAACCTACTTTTGACTGTGTAATTCACCACATTAAAAAAATACATGCAGAGGCCACACTTGCAAATATTGAGTGCACTTGACAAAATTTAGACTGTAGTTTATAAAAATGGTCACTTTTCCTCAATTTTTTTTGTTTTTGCTCAAAAAGCCATCGCTTTTTCTTTGTGTTCTGCTGAAAAAAATAAAAAATGATTTGAAGTTGGTTACAAGATCTTTGTTAAAATGAAACAATTGGAAACCAAATATACGTCATATAGTCCTTCATCCTCTTTCAACATTCCATCCTAATTCTAGAAATTAAAATCAAAACAAACAAACTTGGATTATTCCCTCACCCACACTTCTAAGATATTAATAGTTGCTTGAACCTCAAGTCTAGTTCAAGTAATATTTCACACAACATATCCTCTAGAATAAGAAGTGAAATATTGATCCAAGCCTTTCAAAAATTTTAGTTCCAAGAATAGTGTCATCCCAAAATATCACTCAAACCCTAGGGTCTTGAGAATCACAACAACCATATAAAAAAACCATCACTTTCGTCTTATGACTATTTGGCATCTAGTTGCTCCAATTCAACAAATGAACCTTACAACAGTTATCATACAACCAAAATTTGATCTGATTGAAGGAGAACAAATAGAAATAATTAGTAATTTGAGAAGCTTTATATTCAAAACAAAAGAAACTCCAAACTAGTGGAGAAATGCAACGAACATTCTACATAAAGAGGAGGAGAAAGAAAATATTATGGCTGGGAGACCCGTATTACCACCTCTTGTGTGGCAATAGGTATCCATCCTTCATGATCTTTGGCAAGAACAAAATCCTTAAATGGAAATGCACATTTTGTCTTTCAAAGATGCATCGTAGTCCAAAGTTTATCAAGGGGCACATCTTGAAATCTTACCACAACCGAGACCTCTTGCTAAGAAATTTCTATAGACACTTTTTAATGGGTGAACTAGACTTCAATACTCAATAGAAAATCCCAAAAATAATTGTAATTTCATTTTCCTTAAAATATAAAATCCAAAAACAAAAGCATTATTTTCTATAGTTAGGAGTAACAAAACATTCACAAAATATTGGCAATTGTTTATGACAATTACAAGATCACAACATAGAAAGAACATGGAAGAAAAAAAAGAAACGCTAGCATACCACCAAAAAACACCACAAATGATGAAGGTGGCCCATGGGGCCATAGGCCAAATGACCTTGAAACACCTCAAAAGAGATGCATGTTCAACACAACACTTAGTGAGGAAGAGGTAATCTGTAGACAACAAGAAGTAATAGAAAGAGCACAAGAACTAAAATGATATGGTTGTAGAGGAGGGGGATAGAGAGGAATAAATAAATGATGAAGAACTATTTCAACATTCAAACAATCCTAAGGTGCTCAAGTTGATGGACAAACTCCTAAGAAAGGATTCAAAAACTTACTTTTTCACATTAGCACAAAGTGGTGCTAAATTGCCTATATACTTCAACTTAGAAGGTCTCAAAGATTCTCATCTCATTACCTTAAGATATAAATCAATTGTGAGAGAAACAAGCAAAGCATTGGAGATCCCAAACATGCCACCCATATTGGCACAAGGAAAACATCAACTAGTGGAAAACCCCTTGTATAGATAACCAACTCAAATTAAACAAGTGGCAGTGGCCCAACATTATCAAGGAGGTCCATCCCAAAACATACCACAAAGTAAAAATCTGTTAACATATCAATGCATGCCTCAAAACACCTCGTATATTGACCCTTCCCAAAATATGCAAACTCAAGAAGGGAAATTCCCACAATAGTACCATCAACAAGGAGGGTCCTATGGTCCCCTTCCCTATCAAAAATACCAACAACAAGGTGTGCCATAAGGTACCCTTTCTAATCAACAAGGTGGACCACATGGTCCCCTTCTCAATCAACAATACCAATAACAAGGTGTGCCACAGGGCACCCTTTCCAATCAACAAGGTGGACTACATGGTCCCGTTTCCAATCAAAAATACCAATAGAAAGGTGTACAACATGGTAACCTTCCCAATTCATACCATCAACAAGGTAACCCACCAACGCACCATCAATGAAACCTTCAATATACTTCACCCCAACAACAAGGTGTGCCACATGGTACCCTTCCCACTTCATCCCATCAACAAGGTAACTTGCCAATGCATCATCAAGGAAACCTTAAATATTATTCGCCACAACAACAAGGTGTGACACAAGGAAACCTTCCCAATTCGTCCCATCAACAAGATAACCCACCAAAATATAATCAAGGAAACCTTTAGTACATCTCATCCCAACAACAGGGTGTACCGCTAACGAACTACCAAGGTACCCCTCCACAACAAAAAAAAGGAGCTAACCCTCCTTACATCCAACAAGGAGATAAATATCCTTCCATTCAACAACAAGGAGCTAACCCTCCTTATATTCAACAAGGGGCTAACCTTGCTTACATTCAACAAGGAGCTAACCCTCCTTACATCAATCAAGGAGCTAACCCTCCTTACATTCAACAAGGAGCTAACCATCCTTATGTACAACAAGGAGCTAATCCTCATTAAATCCAACAAGGATCTAACCCTCCTTACATTCAACAAGGAGCTAAACCTCCATACATTCATCAATGATTTAAATCTCCTTCCACCCATCATGGTTACCAAGGTCATGTACCTCATCAATACCCAATTTATGACCAAAACATGATAGCACAACAAGGTCACTACACGTAGGATCCCCAAACAAACATACCGAAAATAGATATGGAAATGAAACTACAAGTGATAAACCAAAGAACATGTGACATGCAAATAGGGAAACCAAATAAGACTTATACCCTTAAAGATATATGTCCATTCCATTTTTATTGTTCCATCACTATGCTTCCCTTTCCGATTTTTTTTGAGATACCAAAGTTTGATAAATATAAAGGAAAAGGAGATCTAGTAGAACATGTGAGAGATTTCTTGGTAGCATGCATGGAAGTCTAAAGCAATGATTCATACCTAATGAGGCTCTTCCCACATAGTCTTATTGGTCACGCCATGGAGTGGTTCACCCATCTACCACTAGGAGTTAAAAGCTTTGATGAACTATCTACCAAATTCAAAACCCACTTCTCATTCAATATAGAAAAAGACATCACCATCATGGATCTATACAAAACTAAGAAGATTCACAGAGAATCCTTCACCTCCTACCTTCAACGATGGTGACATATGGCTAGTCGATATAAATCACCTATTCTCGATAAGGAATTGGTAAATATATTTGTTTCCAATATCCAAGAAGAAGTCAACTACCAAATTACCATGTTGTGTCTTGTAAACCTTGAAGAGGCCATTAAGAAGGGACTGCACATAGAAAAAGCCCTCATAGATAGAGGAGTGATCAAACTAAACAACCCAAGAGACAATTCTTCTAATTCAAATGAGAAACCAAAGACTTAGGCTAAGAACAAAAATGTCACAAATGATGGGGTGGTGGATGCAGGAGCAGTATGGAATGTGAAAAATCCAAATGTACCTCAAAACAAACCTCAAGTGGTACAAACAATCTATACTCCTAATAATCTACAAAACAACCAACTTACATATCCCCAAAACAATCAAGTATTCAACCGACATACATATTAGGGAGGGAAACAAAGACAATATGACCAACCAAGAAGGAAGTTCATAGTATTAAGAGAGCCACTTGAGATGGTCACGCATAAGCTAGTGCAACAAAACCTCATCAAAGTTAAAAATCACCCAAACTATGAGGAACCTAGCTTCAAAACACCATGGTACAACGAGAAGGACTTGTGTGAGTTCCAAAAAATTAAAGGAAATACAACAAAAAAATGAATCAGTCTCAAGCACATCATACAAGACTTGATAGACACAAAAGAAGTGGATGTCAAACATCATCCATGGAACAAGGACCTCTAGATATACACAATGATAATTCCAAACCACGCTAAAAGGAATGACAAAGGAAAGGACCAATACTATCACAATGCTAACTACACTTATGGTGACATAGTTCTAGGAACCCTCTCTCAAGTAGATGACAATAGGGTGGATGCAGTGACTATACATGGAAGAGACAATGAATATAACATAAATACCCATCGAGGGAGAGTTACAATACAAGGATCCCCACCTAAGCCCATAGCTAAGTCATCAAGTGACTATAGTATTGTAGAATAGTTAAAAAAGAATCCCACCTTGATCTCAATCCTAGAATTGCTAAAACTCACCCGCACATAGGGAGATACTCGAAAAATAATTAGAAGCATCAATTTCTAAAGACCTCAATCTAGATTAGTTCCAAGCCATGATTGGAAAAATCATGGCTAATCACCATTTAGTCTTTTCCAAGAAAGACCTTCCATAAAAGTAATTCCACAACCAAGCTCTCTACATAGAGGTTGGTATTTACAAAAACATGGTCAAGAGAGTGTTGATAGATAATGGTGTGGGTCTAAACATTTGTACCTGTTCAATGTTGTGGTTGTGTTGCTGATATGTGGTTGTCATTGATGTCAACACTATTAGCATTAATGTCTTTAAGAATGTATATGTCAAGGATATTGAGAAAATTGTAATAAAATATGTTGTTGGTTGTTTGTGAAGCAGTGAAGATCAATATAATGGAAAGTTTAGTATATTAATGGGGAGAAGTTATGGATTAAAGGGTTTGTTGAAAATCCTATCTAGTTTATTCACCGAAAGTTTCAGAGGTGCGCATGAAGGTTTGAGCAAGTTATGAGTTTCTATGTTCCAAAAATTATTCTTTTACTGTAGCTAGTGTTCCTAGAAGAAGATAATGTGATTTTGGTAATCTGAGTTGTTGCAAATTCTCATGTGGTGTTCGTGGATGTTTCTAGATTGTGCTCTATCTGTGTTTCACATCCACATTGATCATTGTGCTCGCGATCCATGATTTTTTCTTGCGTGTTCATTTTTTTCATGTTCATGGCCGACAAGGTGATTGTAACATGTTGTGGATCTTTGAGGAATAATCTTTGAAGGTGTTTATTGTTTGAGGATATTGTTTTGGATCTCTACTATGTTGTGGCCAACCTTGGTGGATTCACATTAATAATATTTATTGTTTTGGGCCGACAGTTTGTACTCATTTTATTATTTTGTTAAAGCCGACATATAATGATGTAATTCCTTGTTGCAGATATATATGAGTGATTTTTTATCTCATTTGAGGCATGCATTATGGAAAGTGTGTGAGTGTTATGTGTGAATAAGGTTCAGATCATTGGAAGGCAGAGCAAAGTGTGAAGAAGAGTAAATAAGAGTGAAGAAGAAGTGTTCAAGGGCTTAATCGGAACTGTAATCAGGCATTAGCAAATGCTACATTCTTCGTTCAAAATCTGGATGGTTGTAATCCAAATGTTTCCATAAGATAGCAAGTCTTCCTTTGTATTTAAGTAGTGAGCTCTAGGCAGTGTGCCTGAATGCATGTGCATTCCCCATTTACTCCTCTTATACTTTTAATAGGGTATAAACTTGTGGACTGACCTCCACCATGGTTTTTCCCCTAACAAGGTTTCCACGTAAAAAATATTGGTGTTCTGTGTGTTTCTGATGTGTTGTTGATTTATGATTTCATGGTTATTAATCATATCTGAGAATAAGGTTTATTAAGTTTAATAAGTTTGAAATTCTGTGACAACTGATTCAACCCCCCTCTCAATTGTTTGCCCTTATGTTGCCAACAATTGGTATTAGAGGAGGTTCCTTGGAAGAAGTTTAATAGCTTGAGGTGATTTGGGATGGCGACATATAAGAAGGATAGTCTGAGATTTGATGGAAAAAATTATTCTCTGTGGAAGAATCGAATGGAGTGTCATCTAAGCTGCATTTGTGAATCCTACTGGAACATTACAAGTAATAGGTTTGTTATTCCTGAAAATGGTCCTACTACTACTACTGAGATTAGGGATGTTGAATATAATATCAAGGCTATGAAAGCATTGTTGAGTGCTTTGACTGATTGTGAGATGATGAATGTTATGGATCTGAAGACTGCTTATGAGATCTAGAAAAATTTGGAAACCTTGTATGAAGGTGATGCTAATGTGAAGATTTCAAAGCTACAATATCTGAAAGGGAAATATGAAATATTGAAAATGGGTGATGATGAGAATATTACTACTTTCATGCAAAGAGTGAATGAACTTGTGTGTGGTATCAGATGTATTGGTGGACAGTTGGAAGAATTAGAGATTATTGCTAAAGTGCTTAGATCCTTGCCTACTGCATACAAATTCAAAGCTACAACTATTGATGAGCTCCTGACTGTGACAAATGTAACCATAGATATGCTGATTGGTAAAATTACTGCTTTTGAGTTGAGCGAATTTAGTGATGCCCTTCCTAATATACAATCTTCATTCAAAGCTACTACTTCCAGGAGAGACAAGTAGATATATCATTCAGGTGAAATTTCTTCTAGAAAGGTATTCAAGTATGAGGAATAAATGAGACAGATTGAAGAAGAAGAAAGAGAACTGAATAAGATCGAAGCACTTATTGTCAAAAGGGAAGCCAAAGGAGAAGGTAAGTATAAAGGAAAGTTTATTTTTAAATATTTTTCTTGCAATAAGATAGGTCATTTTGCATCAAGGTGTCCAAAAAGAGTTCCTAAGCCAAGACATAACAAACCTAAATTTCAAAGGAAGTGTTATTATGCTACTGATGAAGGTGTGACAAATGATGAATCTAACAAAGGGAATGTAAGTGAAGATGATTTTGTGTTTATTGCTATCAAGGAAAATAATCCCATGTCTACTGAATCTACTAGTTGTACAAATGTGGAGAAAGCCCTAGATGCTCGAGTTTAAGAGAAGGATGAATGGGTAATTGACAATGGATGCTCTCATCACATGACAGGTGATAGAAGAAATTTGTAGGCTTGGAAAAGTATGATGGTGGTGTTGTAAGATTTGGTGATAACAATAGTGGTATAATTAGTGGCAAAGGATGGATTTATTTTGATGGTAAGAATAATACTAATGATGTTATTTATGTGGAAGGTTTGAAGCATAATATCTTAAGTGTTGGATAGATTATTGACAAGGGATATAGTCTTCAATTTAAGGATGGAAAGTGTAGAATATTGGGAAGTTCCAGAAATGTGATTGCTTCAGGTACAAAAAAAAGGTAACATCTTTCACATGAATGTTGCTAGTAAAAAATGTCCGATTGCTCAATTGTAACCATAGATATGCTGATTAGTAAGTTCTACTCAGGTAGTGAGAGATCTTCCTAAGTTGGGAAAGCCTACTAATTCCATATGCAAGGAATGTTAGTTAGGAAAGAAAACTAGAATTTCATTTCGGAGAAAACAATATTATTCAAATGAATTGTTGGAGCTTGTGCATACTGGCTTGTGTGGTCCTACTAGAATCAAAAGTTTACAAGGTTACACGAATTTCAATTTGTTTATTAGTGATTATTTTAGGATGATGTGGGTCACTTTCTTAAGGGAGAAATATGAAGCTCTAGAGAAGTTCAAGATCTTTAAGGCTATGGTTGAGATAGAGACAGGTTTGAAGATTAAGTGTCTGAGATTAGATAGAGGTGGTGAATTCACTTCCGGTGAGTTTTATTATTTTTGTGAAATTCATAGGATAAAGAGACAATTATCTGCATCGCGGACCCCTCAGCAAAATGGAGTTGTGCAAAGGAAGAACATGATAGTTCTAGATGATGCTAGGATTATGATGCTGGAAGGAAATGCTCCTCATATCTATTGGAGAGAAGCTGTGAGTATTGTTGTTTATATCCTCAACCGGGTACAAGTCAAAGGTGATACTGGTAAGAACCCTTTTGAGCTATGGTCTGGTCATAAGCCTATTGTTAGATATTTCAAAATATTTGGGAGTAAATTCTATACCATAAGAGATGAAGATATAGGAAATTTTGATGCTAGAAGTGATGAAGGAATATTTCTTGGTTATTTCACTAAGAGTAAGGCCTATC
This sequence comes from Sequoiadendron giganteum, assembly GCA_007115665.2. Classification (NCBI taxonomy): domain Eukaryota; kingdom Viridiplantae; phylum Streptophyta; class Pinopsida; order Cupressales; family Cupressaceae; genus Sequoiadendron; species Sequoiadendron giganteum. The sequence continues at coordinate 357,070,048 of CM021109.1, forward strand.
GGTGCTGCAAAAAAAGATTGAGGAAAATGGTTGAAAGTGAAAATGTTAAGGTTGATGAAGAAATTGCTAGACCATCCAAAACCTATGGATATGATTTAGATGATTAGAATGACAGTACAAACAAAATTCAGACTTCAAATCAAGTACAAATCGTTTCGATGAATCAAGAAGATCAAGAGGAAGGAAAAACTAGTGAAAGTGAAAAATAGAGATCACAAGAGGCTGAAGTTCAAGAAAATCCTAAGACTCCAAGGTATATGGGATTAAATCATTTAAAAAATCAGATTATAGGTGACAAGAACAAAGGTGTCCAAAGTAGGAGAAGAATTGCAGAAGAATATTGTTTGATTTCAAAGATTGAGCCAAGTAATGTCAATGAAACATGCAAAGATGAACGTTGGATTGAAGCAATGAAAGAAGAACTACAACAAATTGAGAAGAATAATACATGGACTCTTGTTCCTATACCTAAGGAAAAAAATGTAATTGGAACTAAATGGGTCTTTAGAAACAAGTTGAATGAACAAGGTGAAGTTATCGGAAACAAATCAATATTGGTGTGTAAAGGATATTCTCAAATGGAGGGAATTGGCTTTGAAGAAAATTTTGCTCTTTTTACTAGAATTGAAGCTGTGAGACTGTTTCTTGCTTATGTTGCTTACAAAAACTACAAGGTTTATCAGATGGATGTCAAGTCAACATTTCTAAATAGCGAATTGGAAGAAGAGGTGTATATTGAGCAACCTGATGGATTTCAATTGACTTATCAGGGAGATATGGTTTTTTGGTTGAAGAAAGAATTGTATGGACTCAATCAAGCCCCTAGAGCATGACATGCCAGATTGGACAAGTATTTGTTGAAGCTTGGATTTAACAAAGGTATTGTTGATACTAATCTGTATTTCAAGATTGATGATGGTAAAGATTTGTTTGTTGAAGTCTTTGTTGATAATATCATTTTTGGAGGAGATGATGGTTTGTGCTTGAAGTTTGTTGATGAGATGAAAAATGAGTTTGAGATGTCAATGATTGGAGAGATGAAATTATTTTTGGGATTACAAATTACTCAGTTAGATAAAGGGGTCTTTATATCTCACTCCAAGTATGTGAAATGATTGCTAAAGAAGTTTGGTATGGAAGATTCAAAGCCAATCGGTACACCCATGGCGATCGGATGTATTTGAAAATAAATGATTCTTAGAAGGAAAATCAAACTAGATACAGATAATTGATTGGTGGATTGCTTTATTTGACTCAAACCCTAATATCATGAATTTTGTATGCATTGTTGCAAGATGTCAAGCCAATCCTAAGTAATCTCATGTGACTACTGTGAAGAGAATTTTTAGATACTTGAAGGAAAAAATTGATTCTGGCCTGTGGTATCCTAAAGACGATGATCTTACTTTGAGTGCCTTTACTGATGCTAATTGGGCATTAGATGTGAATGATAGGAAAAGTACTAGTGGTGGCACATTTTTCTTGGGAAAGAAGTTGATTTCATGGTTAAGTAAAAAGAAGAATGTCCTTTCTTTGTCTACTACAAAGGCATAATGCATTGCTCTTGCTAACAATTATACTCAAGTATTATGGATGAAGCAGATGTTGAAAGATATTAGAGTTGTGTATGATGAACCTATTTCTATATTCTATGATAATTCAAGTGCAATTAACATTTCTAAGAATCTGGTGCTGCATTCAAAGACCAAGCATATATCTATCAAGTATCACTTTTTGAGAGACAAGGTGAGTGATAAGGAAGTCAAACTGGAGTATGTGCCTACTAAGGAACAAATTGCAGACATATTTACTGAGCCTTTACCTAAGGATAATTTTGAGTATCTTAGAGGGAAGTTAGGGGTGATTACCCCTCCTAATCAGAACTAAGATGCATTGTCTTGCATCAGTTAGTGAATTTCACAGTCATATCTTGATTTGGATTGATGTTGTGGTGGTTGCTACTCAGGGGGAGTAGTCAGATGATTCAGATATGTAGTTTGGAGCTTGTGTGTATCTTTGGAATTGATGTCAAAGGGGGAGAAGAGCAATGTGAAAAACTAGGAATTATTTGAGGAGAAGTCATGAGAAAAGAGTCAGAACCTAAGGGGGAGTAAGTGTTGGAGTTAGTTATGTTGATGGTGTTTTTCACATCATGTGTTGCCATCAATGCCAAAGGGGTAGATTGTTGGTTGTTGTATTTGTGTTACTGATATGTAGTTGTCATTGATGTCAACATTATTAGAATTAATGTCTTTAAGACAGTATATGTCAAGGATATTGAGAAAATTGTAATAAAATATGTTGTTGGTTGTCTATGAAGAAATGACAATCAATATGATGGAAAGTTTAGTATATTGATGGTGAGAAGTTGCAAATTAAAGGGTTTGTTGACAAGCCTATCTAGTTTATTCATCAAAAGTTTCAAAGATGTGCATGAAGATTTGAGCAACTGTTTTGATAGTTATTTTGTTACTGTAGTTGGTGTTCCCGAAAGAAGATAATGTGATTTTGGTAATTTGAGTTGTTGTGAATGCTCTTGTGGTGTTCATGGATGTTTCTAGATCGTGCTCTATCTGTGTTACACGTCCACATTGATCGTTGTGCTCGCGATCTATGATTATTTCTTGTGTGTTCATGTTTTTCATGTTCATGGTCGACAGGGTGAATGTAGCATGTTGTGGATCTTCAAGGAATAATCTTTGAAGGTGTTTAGTGTTTGAGGAGATTGTTTTGGGTCTCTACTACGTTGTGGTCAACCTTGGTGGATTCACATTAATAATCTTTATTGTTTTTGGCTGATAGTTTGTACTCATTTTATTATTTTGTTAAAGCCGACATGTAACGATGTAATTCCTTATTGCATATATATATGAGAAATTGTTTATCTCATTTGAGACATGCGTTATGGAAAGTGTGCGAGTGCTATGTGTGAATAAGGTTCATATCATTCAAAGACAGAGCAGAGTGTGAAGAAGAGCAAAGAAGAGTGAAGAAGAAGTGTTCATGGGCTTAACCATAATAGTAATCAGGCATTAGCAGATGCTACTTTCTTAGTTCAAAATCCAGATGGTTGTACTCATAATGTTTCTGTAAGATAGTGAGTATTCCTTTGTATTTGAGTAGTGAGCTCTAGGAAGTGTACCTAAATGCATGTGCATTCCCCATTTATTCTTCTTATACTTTTAATAGGGTATAAAATTGTGGACTGACCTCCACCATGGTTTTTCCCCTAACAAGGTTTCCACATAAAATATCTTAGTTTTATGTGTGTTTCTAATGTGTTGTTGATTTATGCTTTCATGGTTATTAATCAGATCTGAGAATAATGGTTAATAAGTTTAATAAATTTGAAATTCTACAAAAACTGATTCACCCCCCTCTCAATTGTCAACCCTTTTGTTGCCAACAATACTTTGAAATTCATCAAACAGTTGGGGTATTCTAACCATGTGATAGACAAAAAAAAGAGAATTACTATAAGGGCCTATGATGACCTTAAAAGGAATTCAAAAGGGACAATCAGGCTACCAGTGTAGATAGGACCAACCATCACAATTAATCCATTTCAAGTACTTGACCTTGAGTTGTTGTATAACCTCCTCCTAGGACGCCCTTGGATCCACACACTCCAAGTGGTTCCTTCAACCTTTCACCAATGCCTAAAGTTTCCTCAAGAAGAAAAAGAGGTTACATTATGTGTCAATTTTGAACCCTTCCACTTTTGTGCAAAATTGGAGGAGAAGTATAATAAAATCCAACGTATACCCAACAATGGTATATCCTTCCATTAATTCTCATATGTTGACCCTTCCACACTACCATCAACCTCAAACAAGATCACATCAAGTGGTAAACCGAAATAGGAAACCAGGGTTCAAGTACTTGATAGGGGTAATGGAAATTATCACTTCAACCAAGCATTGTACATTGGCATGCTTCCACCAACACCTAAATTTTATGGAGGCTTGAAAGAGATCAAATATGTTCAAATGGTGCAAGTGATAGCCAAACCCACAATTTTCACCAAGTGGGGAGATATGAATGATCAAGAGATATTCAAAGAAGACTTGTCATCCAAGATATACAAAGAGGACCAAAAGGAACCATAAAATCCACAACCCATTCTAATTGATCATAATAGTAGAGGTTACCAATTAGCTAAAAAAATGGGATTTTAGGGAACAGGTGGCCTTGGGCTACACAAACAAGGTCGATGGGAGCCTATCATAGTGGAATAGAGAAATAAAAATATGGGACTAGGTTATGAGCCAAAAAACATGGTTACTCCAAATATCAGATGAACCTCTTTTAAGAAATGAGCAACTTCTACTAGCGTTAAGGCATTGGATATCTACCACATTATGGAAAATTATTTACCTATTGAAGACATATTAAAATAATTTAGTATTGATAGGTTCCCTCCAATTTATCAAAACTATTCCCAATATCTATTATTATTTCAGAACGGACTCTAACAAGTATGAATGGGATTCTCCTTCCTTTGTCACTCGATATGGTTCCCCTATTTCTAGCGATGATGACTTGGACACCCAATGGGAAAAAGATACCAAAGCCATACTAACCATTTTGACAACCTTCGTAAGCTCTGCAAATAATGATGATAGCTTACCCCTTCGCTACCCACAATTTATAGATTAGGACCAACAACAACATACACATGTTTTGGATCAATTCCAGAATGATGAAGCAATCAAAAAGTTTGTGGGACTTCAAATGAACATACCAATAGGAGATAAAAAAGAAAGGTTCATCATGGACCTTGAGCAAGAAGCATACTTTGGTGGGGAGATTGTATCCTCTAGTCACAAAAATGAAAAAGAACATAAAAAATAAAAATGAGATCCCCGAGAGATGTCCACAATGTGGCTCTATTAGATCCTGAAAAGAAGAAAATAAAGGATGCATCTAAATTTGAAAACCTCTCTGAGGCACCTGAAGATGGAGGGTTCAATATCTCCATATCTGAATATCAAGAAAATTCAACACTACTAGTGGAAGAAATAGAATCCATCAATGTTGGCACGAAAAAGAACCAAAAGATCACATATCATGCAACATCGCTTGATCCTGAAGAGAAAGAAAAATTCATAGCATTCATCAACGACAAAAAAATAAACTTTGCATGGACTTATGCAAATATGCCTTGACTAGATCCAACACTAGTAGTACATCATTTGGTTGTATCCCTTGGAGAAAAACCTATCAAGTAGAAACTAAGGAAAATGCATCCTCAAATGGCACTATTGGTAAAGTTAGAACTAAATAAGTTACTAGATGTGGGTTTCATTAGGTCCATCAATTATCCAAAATGGATATCAAATCCAATACCAGTGTCAAAGCCCACTAGAGGCATAAGGATTTGCACAAAATTCCAAGACCTAAACAAAGCTTGACCAAAGGATGACTTTCCTCTTTTGAGTATAGACATGATCATAGATTCAACAACAAGACATGAGATTCTATCTTGATGGATGGTTTCTTTGGGTATAATCAGGTAAAAATATCCCATGATGATCAACATAAAATGGAATTTACTTGTTCTTGGGGAACCTTCTACTGGAATGTAATGCCATTTGGCCTAAAAAATGTAGAAGTGACATATCAAAGAGAAATGATGACCATATTCCACGATATGCTACATATAATCATGGAAGACAATGTGGATGAAATTATAGCAAAGTCCATCAAAAGGGAAGATCACTTGACCGATCTTGCAAAGGTGTTTGATAGGCTAGAATAGTATAACCTAAGACTCAACCTGAAAAATTATGTGTTCGGGATAACATCTAGAAAGCTGCTAGGGTATATAGTGTCAAGAAGGGGGATTGAATTAGATCCTGCAAAATTAAAAGCAATACAAGAGATGCCTCCACCAAAGACATTAAAGCAACTATGAATTTTATAGGGAAAGCTATAATCTATCAAGCAATTTATCACACAACTAGTAGACAAATGTCACCCTTTCACTCATCTCTTACATAAGGACATAACCTTCAAGTGGGATGGGAGATGTGACCAAGCATTCCAATAAGTCAAGGAGTACCTAATTAGTACTCTTGTACTCATTCCACCTATTCCAAACAAAGAAATTATGCTTTATGTGTCTACTACACAAGCAACATTGGGAGCTCTCTTAGCTTAGCTAGATGATAATAACAAAGAAAGAGTAATCTACTACATCAATCAAACACTTATGGGCTATGAGTTGAACTAATCACCCATAGAAAGAGTGTATTTCTCAGTTGTATTTGTGACACAAAATATAAGACACTATCTCTTAAACATACAAGTAAAGTTGATTTCAAAGGTAGACCCACTAAAGTACCTACTAGTAAAAGAAGCTCTAACAAGTAGAATTGCTAAATGGGTAATGATTCTAAGTGAGTTCAACATAGAGTATGTGGATAGAAAATCCATCAAGGGATAAGTCATAGAAAACTAGCTAGATGAAGCACCCATAGAAGAATATAAGCCTCTTACAATAGAGTTTCCATATGAAAGTATATTACTGATGGAACAAACAGACCATTGGAATCTATACTTTGATGAGTCTTATTCTCAACATGGCTCTAGAGTAGGTATTCTATTTCTCACACCATAGAGAGATAGTATACCCAAGGCATACAAAATTTATTTCCCATGCACAAACAATATTTTAGAGTATTAAGCTCTAGTCACAGAGCTCAATATGGCTATTGAATGGAGGATAAAAGAACTATAGGTTCTCATAGACTCTCAACTAGTGATCAGGCAAGTGAATGTTGAGTACCAAAAAAAAAGACGACAAGCTAATGTTGTATAAAATAATGGTGGATATATTCAAGGAATATTTTGTCACAATAACCTTTTAAAAAATTCCTCAGATCAAGAACAGAGCTTCTGATACAATGAAAACAAGTTCGCTCCTTGATATTCTACAAAATATTCATAAGTACGAGTTCCTTGTGGAGCAATTTCTCATACCTACATTCAACATCTTGGAATTAGAACTGGTATGTGTTGTTGTTGGTCCTAACTCCCCATGGTACCAAGACACATTTGATTAAATCTACCATGGTATCATACCACTTGACTTGAAAACTACCCAAAAGAGACCTTTACCCGTAGGACTTCCCGATTTACAATCCTAGGAGATACCCTATATTGTCAAAACTTAGATGGTATGTTACTCTGATATCTTAACAAAGAAGAAGCACAAAATTCCTTACAAGAGGCACACAAAGGTATTTATGGGTCCCAATCTAGTTGACCTAACCTAGTCCAAATTTTTCTTAGATTGAGGTACTATTGGCCCTCCACGGAACATGAGTGTATTCAATATTCTAGAAAGTGTCATCAATTGCAAAAACACAGTGACCTTGTTCATGCACTAGCACAAGAGTTGAGACCCATCACAACACCATGGAATTTTTTGCAATAGGGATTAGACTTGGTAGGTAATATTTCTCTTGCTTCCTCTAACAACCATAAGTTTATTATTACCACAAAAATTTATTACTAAATGGATAGAAGAATTTCCCTTGACCTACATCACTAAAAAATAGATATCAAAGTTCATTATGAATTATCTGATTTGTAGGTATGGAATTCCCCAAATAATTATAACAAAAAATTGAACCCCATTCAAGAATCAAGATGTCCAAGAAATTTGTTCCAAATTATCTATCCAACATAGATTCTCCATGCCCTACTATCCCCAAGGAAACAGTCAAGTTGAAGCATCTAAAAAATCCATACAAAAATACTAAATAAGACTATTAATGATGTCGGTTGTGATTGGAAATTTCAACTGAAACCAGCTCTATGGGCTTATTCAACCAACATCCAAAAACCTACAGGTGCCACATCTTTCTCCTTGGTCTACAGATCAAAATTTTCCTTACCTATCGAGGTCAAAATCCTCTCATTGTGAATCTCACTAAAAGGCATGGTCAACAATGAAGAATATCAGGTATCTAGGCTAAATGAGTTGGAACTCGTAGATGAAAGGAATTTTTGTGAATTAAACCATCTACAGGTTTATCAAAATCAGCTCAATAAAAGCTATGACAAAAGGATCAAGGATATAAACTTTCAGGTTGGTGACTTGGTACTCAAAAAGAATCAAAAGGTACAACTGAATCAAGATGGAAACGACAAGTTTGAACCCAATTGGTTAGGCCCATTTATTATCACAACAAGCTATGGATTTGGAGCTTGTTAGTTGGCTGCTCCCAAAGGAGAACCCTTAGTCCAACCCTTGAACAACAACCACCTCAAGAATTTCTATACTTGAAGCACATCATACTACCCCAAGAAAAAGAGTAAAAATCCAAAAAATAAGAAAAAGATAAAAATAAAAACATAAAAAATAAAGAAAAATAGTAAAGAAATAAAATGTTCTTCTACTGAAAACCACTTTGTGGCACTCCTAGAATAGGTACCATAGTGAAAAATTGGAAAATAACACTATGTTTGAATAAGACTTGCATTGTTATCTATCAATACTATCTAAAGCATCACCCATTTATTCCATAATAAAGCATGTGTCCAACCATGGCTTGTTACTAATTTAGGAAATTAGTCTAGTCTCCAACTGGGGGTGACTTCCTGAAGTTGATCATAAATTAGATATTTATGTATCCTATCATGGTCAAAACTATTAAAATAAAAAACATATAGAAAACAATAAAATAAAAAACATCTGAAAAATATCAAAATCAAAACAACACCATTGGATTATTCCTTCACTCAACATTCTAAGATATCAATATTTGATTGAACCTCATAGCTAGTTCAAGTAACTTTCCTACAACATATCCTCTAGAAACAAAAGTGGAATATCAATGCAACTTCTCAACGTTGTTCAAAATCCAAAAACAAGCTATGATTTGATTCAATTGGTTGAACTACGTGGTCTATACATGTACAATGTAGGAAAGGCTTATCTCTGATTAGCCCTTGAGGCCTTATGTTAGTCCACTTAGGTTTCTATCATGCTTTAATTCAGCTTGGTCACAAAATTCAAAATCCAAAAACATTCACAAAACAAAAAAGATAAAAAAAAATTCAAACCAAGCGAAATACGAGCCTCTGCATGTACAACATAGGCAAGGATTATCTTTGATGAGCCCTTGAGGCCCTAGATTAGTCCCTTGAAAATAACAAAAATAATGTCATAAAACTTACAAAAATCAAAACAAGACCTAATCCATCATCATAAATCCACAATAAAATTTTCATCCATAATAAACAAATCGTCATCTTCACCCTTTGAAAAATATGAACAAACAAATAGAGAAAACATCAAAATCTAGAACTTTCAAGAAAAAAAATCACAAAAAAATGATTACCAAACAAATAGAAACAAGGAAAAAGTGTTAACTACCTATCTTTTGACATTTCACCAACAACATCTTGAGATATGCCTTAACAGATCCATTCCTATGATAGACATGATAAAAAACAGATAATAGCTTGAAACCTTCAAACAAATATAGCAAGTGATACTGCAACTTTGTTTGTATCTTTTTATAGTCTTATTTTATTGAATCATTCCTAGGATCTTTCGAGGACATGTCAATAAGGATTTAAAGAAGAGGGAATGTGTTGAAATGCATAAGTACATTGAGAGGAGGGGGTGAATCAATTGTATCAAATTAATTTATTTCTAACCTTAATCAATTCCAATTCAACTGAATCTATTATTAAGTGTAACCATGAAATGAAAATAATAGAAAGCAAACACCAGAGACACCAGATTTACGTGGAAAACCCAATGAGGGAAAAATCACAATGAGGATCAGCTCACGATATAGTAATTATGCAATACCAGATACAAAGGCTCATTACCAAAGGGATCACTACCAACAACAAGACTCACTGTCCAGAAAGAGGCTCACTACCTACAACAAAATAAAAGATAAATAAAGATCCACCACAAAGGTTCCACACACTTGCAGCTTGATCAGAAGATTCTAGACACCATTAACTCACTATTTTCAAGAATCTAACACATCAAAGTACCATTGATTCATTCTTGCACACTCTTCTTTTCACACTTGTTCAGACACTTTGCTTGCTTTCTTGATTAATCAATATTTAATTCACAACTTGTTGAATTGATTTTATACCATCTTCAACCCTAGAAGCATTCTCCAAGGTCGACTATACATTCTTCAAATTACAAATTCAAATTAGGTTAGCTACTCCAAATTCCTGCGGTGGATAAGAATGAGAGAGGACCAATTACACATTTAATTAGAACCTAAATAACATATTGGATCAATCACACACTTCCCTAATTCGATGCAAAATATTTATGTAACGTGTAGACACCAGGTTAGCCAAACCTAATGAAAACATCGATGATCTTTGAGTACGCTCATCTCCAACAAGATGATTACATATGGATCAATCAACACACTTCACCAAAAATTTTACCATCTCTAAGAAACCTTTATGTACATTCATAGCAAGTACAATAATCTTCATTCACAAAATATTCTTCAATAGTCCAACCAGACTAACTAGAAACACACATGAAATCTAGAGCAGGTCTTCCAAAGCACCAAATCATAAGCATGTTTGTCAAAACATAGAAACCATCAAAATTAATAATCTCCCAGATCTGCAAGATTTGAAACACACCAGAAGACTGTGGAGCCAAAAAATTTCTCCTAGTCCACAAAAAAATAGTTCTATCAAACCAGTTCACACATTGGTGAACACATATTTCACTCTCCATCAATCCAAAAGCTAAAAATCAAGATATATTATCCATTGAATCTGATGAACACAACTACAGATCTGCATAGGCATAGGATCAACACAAAAGAAATGCAATGCACAATATCATAGCACATTCAAAACACACACTTCAACACTACCTTCATTATCTCTTAAATTTTCTCAAAAGCACTTGTAAAAAACACAACTACAACTTCATAAATATAGCTCCATGTACTCTAAGAAATTCTATAGTGTATCAACTATATGTACCATCTACAATCATACTGAACTATGTTGACATCGATGGCAACATTAATGAAAACACTACCAAACACATCCATACTTGCAACAATCTCCCCCTTTGTCATTGATGGCAACACATGATGTGAAAAACCATCAAAGACAACATACACAATCTATTGCTTCTTCTTCCCTTTATTTTCCTTCAAATTAGACAACCTTCACAAGAATAACTTTTTCACATGACTTTCTCTCCCACTTTTACATCAATGGCAAAGGAAATTTTTGCATGAAAAATCTTGCCATATAAAGCTCTATTGTTCACTCCCCCTTAGGAGTGAACCCACATCACATGGTGCAACAATGTAATTTTCTACTCCCCCTAAGGAGTAGATCTCAATCATCAGTCCAGATCAAAAGAATATGTGAATCCACTAGACTGATGCACCTCCATGTGCACTTAGTTTAAGGAAGGAGGGGTAGTGACCCCTAACTTCCCCCTGAGATACTCAAAAGTATCCTTCAGAAGGGCCATAGTGAATATGTCAACAATTTTTTCTTTGGTAGGTACAATTCAAGTCTAACTTCATTCTGCAACACCTTCTCCCTCAAGAAGTGATACTTGATAGATATGTGCTTTGTCCTAGAATGCATCACTAGATTCTTCAAAACGTTTATAGCACTTGTATTGTCATAAAATATAGAGATAGTCTCATCACACATCACACCTATGTACTTCAAGGTTTGTTTCATCCAAATTACATGTGTATAGTAGGATGCTACTGCAATATACTCAACTTCTGTAGTGGATAAAGAAACTGAATCCTATTTCTTACTCAACCATGAAACTAATCTTCCTTCAAGGAAGAATGCAATGCCACTTGTACTCTTCCAATCATCTACATAACCAACCCAATTTGCATCAGTGTAGAAATTCAATGTGAATTCACTATCCTTTGGATTCCATAGCCCATAATCCAGAGTTCCCTTAAGATATCTAAATATCCTCTTCACAGCTATAACATGTGCTTCCTTAGGTTCTGTTTGAAATCTTGTAACTAAACATACTGCATGCATGATATCCGGTCTAGTATTAGTAAGATACATCAGTCCACCAATCATAGATTTGTACATGCTCTGATCAACTTTAGCAGATTCATCATCCTTACTCAGCTTACATCTAGTTACCATAGGGGTATAGACCGATTTGGATTCATCTATTCCAAACTTCTCTAACAATTCCTTAACATACTTAGATTGTGAAATGAATATCCCTTTGTCAGTTTGATTTACTTGAAGTCCAAGGAAGAAATTCAACTCATCAATCATAGGCATTTCAAATTCTTTTTGTATCTCTTCTGCAAATTTCTTACAAATTCCTTCATTTCCACTAAAGAAAATGTCATCAACATATACCACAAACTATCCACATTTTGTTTTTCTCAACTTTGAAGTAAAGATTGTTGTCTGTGAACCCTTTGTTGAATCCTTGATGTGTCAAGTATCTATCCAACCTTGCGTACCAAGCTCTAGGAGCCTGTTTAAGTCCATATAGTGCTTTCTTTAACTTGCAAACCATGTCCTCTTTCTCTAAAAACTGAAAACCTTTCAGTTGCTCCATTTATACTTCTTCTAATTCTCCATTAAAAAATGTAGGCTTTACATCCATCTGATACACTTTGAAGTCTTTATGAGTTGATAATGCCAAGAAATGTCTCTGAATGGCCTCCACTATTGCTATTGGTGCAAATTTTTCTTCAAAATCTATTCCTTCAACCTGTGAATATCCTTTGCATACAAGTCTTGCTTTATTCCTTACCACTTCACCATCTTTATTCAACTTGTTCATGAATACCCATTTTTAACCAATTACATTCTTGTTTGTAGGTCTAGGGACTAGTTCCATTGTTTCATTCTTCTCTATCTGTTGAAGTTCCTCTTTCATCACTCTAAGCCAATTGTCATGTCCCCGAAATAGCAAACCATAAAGACCAAGTTTTAAAATACAAATAAACTAATAAATAAAATAAATAACAATATTAATATTAAATATAAAATAAATGTGTACCATATCAATATAAAAATGTATAAATATGAAATAACAAATATAATAATAATATATAGGCCATTTAATATTATTACATTCTAGTATTAAATAAACTTAATATCAAAAATAATAATAATAAATAAATATTATAATCATTACACATCAAAGATTATAATACATTAGAATAAAATAATAATAAGATATTAGCGAATTGGTTTTATTATTATACTTTAATGTTAAAATATGTTTAATAAAACATCAAAATAAAATAATAAAATAAGTATATAATCTGAAATATCATAAATATTAGTGATAATATATTATTTTCAAAAATAGATATTATTGTGATAATAAGCCTTTAAAGGAAGCAATTAAATCTAAAAAATGGATATATTTTATGAAAAGTCACATCTTTCACCAAACAATACATTCACCCCCATGAGTCACCTACCTTGAATGGTATAAATAGAAGGAAGGAAAATAAGGAACATGAAAAGAAATTGATGAATACGATCTGCAATTCAGAACACCAACAACAATGATTGTTATGCATTGGAATATAGAGCCATTTAATATAAAGATACTATTTAATAGGCATACAAGTATATATGCATAGATATAGATAAATTTTATAATGATTAATATGCAATAAATAAAGAATATATATGAATAAGGAAAGAATAATTATATAAACATATATATATATATATATATATATATATGAAGTATATATATACATACAGGATTATGCAATAATGATACTTATAAGTAATGATGAATCTTTGATATAAATAGATTATGTCTATTTATGAATTGTCCTTGTCCTATGATCAATTCGGTATAAAGTTGAAGGAGGTGAGTAAGGAAAAATGGAGAGATACAACAGATCAGGTGATGTATTCACTTAGCAATAATATTTAGCATATTTTGAATATAAGAAATCGATATTGCTAATTTGATCATTGGTGTTGCTAGACTCATTGATTTTATTGTAATTGGTATCATTTCATAAACTATTGGGGAATACACATATGATAATAATTTAAGGAATTCATCCATAGGACTTCTCTTCTACATTATTAATTCACCTCTCTGGCTAAGAACAAAATTATAGAAACAAACTGAGAAATACGTCATCCCAAGAGGATGACGTATGATAGAACATAGAACAAAATCGCGTCTTCAGGATTTTTGCATACATTGATGATTTGTGTTAGAGCTAGCCCATTTAGATACTTCAAATTGCATTAGAAAGGAAATAATTGCTTGCTCTTTGATGTCGGTCTTCTTTGATTGTTAGAAATTCATCTTCCTACTTGTACAATAGGAATAATCACACAAGAAAATATATTACCAAAAGATTGCATGCATAATTTCTTTATATTTATAAATGCATTCACATCATGAATATAATGCAGGAACGTATCTACTTGTGCATTTTGCTAACTCTCCTTAAAAACATCTCAATGAATATATGAGCTATCTCTTTCCTAAGTATCAGAAATAGAATGATAATAAATACATTTATTATGTTTATGTAAAGATTGTCTTCTTCGTGATTGTTACCCTATTAGGTGGTGAAGTAAAGTCCAAGTGGTTAGCCTAAAAACTCCCCTCTCATGTTCCTAGGCCTGAGAAATAGGTTAGACATAGACAGGTGGGGGTCCCACCGTAGGAAACTACACTATTATAAGGGTAGTAGGTCATAGGCCCTTGGTCCGTAGGACTTCACCTTGTCCTAATAGGGCAAGTATCTTCCAAGGTACTGTCATGTATGGAGAATGCAAGTACTAAGTCATTGGGAAATTTGGATTGTGAGAGGTAACCTCTCATGCCCAACACAAAGGATTCATGGTGGATCCATACAGGGCACTCCTCTTGCTTGTTAAAATTTCATTTATGATTATTCTTATATTTTGGATATCTAGATATTAATGCTAACAAATATATGTGTATGTGGAAATGTTGTTAATATGGTGAATTTAGATTTAAAACCAAGATTACTTCATTAAAAATAACATTCATTTGGAAGGAATAAACCCTAAACATAATCAACAAATGAATTCTAGACCAAATCGGGTAAGGGACATTACACCAAATTTCATCATTACATGATTCACTCACAATCTTAGGTTCTATCTTAGAAATTAAACACAAGTTTACCTCAACCACTTTGCTTCTTGTCTTTACACCTTCGCTTATGTCTCCAATTATCTGTTCCTCTTGATGATTTCTCTGTACATATTTAGGATTCTTAGGTGTAGGTTCCAAAATCTCCTCTTCATCACTTTGTTGTTTCTCTTCCTTTTCTTCTTCTTGCACTTGCCCACAGATAGGATCATCTAGTTCAACTTCATTTATTTATACTGGTCTATACATAGCTTCATCAAATTTTACATTAGCACTTTCAACTATTTTCCTGTCTTTTATTGAAGCATCTATATGCCTTGATGTTTTTTGAATATCCAAGAAAAATTCCTTCATCACATCTAGCATCAAAATTTCCAAGATTATCATTATCTCTTTTAATGTAGCATCTACTTCCAAAAACTTTAAAGTATTTAACACTAGGAGTCTTACCAGTCCATAACTCATAAGGAGTCTTAGTGCTATTACCTCTAATCTGAACTCTGTTAAGAATGTAAACAATAGTGTGAATTTCTTCTCTCCAATTCACATCATAAGCATTTTCTTCTTTCATCATAGTTATGGAAAACTCTTGAACATTTTGGTTCTTCCTTTCCACAACTCCATTTTGCTGAGGGGTTCTAGGAGCAGAATAATGTCTCTTTATGCAATTTTCTTCATAGAATGCATTAAACTCACCATAAGTGAATTCTCCACCTCTATCAAAACTTAAACATTTGATTCTTAGGTTTACCTCATTCTCTACTCTTGCCTTGAATACCTTGAATCTATCTAGAGCCTGAGCTTTCTCTCTAAGAAAATTAACCCATGTCATCCTAGAGTAATCATCAATCAATAGTATAAAATACTTGTCATCATTAAGGTTTACTATTCTTGTAGGACCACAGAGGTTTGTATGAAATTCTAGAATTTCGGTAGATGATTGTTCCTTTCCTTTAAAACTGCTTCTTGTTTGTTTTCCCAACTAACAATTTTTGCAAATTGAATTTGAAGGATTTGTGATTCTAGGAAAATATTTGACAACTTCCTTAGAATTAATCCTTATCAAATTTTCAAAATTCACATGTCCCATCCTCCAGTGCCACGACCAACTTTCATTAATTTATGAAACAAAACACTGACCATCACCACTCTTATGATGATAGATGTTTCCATGAGTTCTTCTTCCTACTGCTACCACGGTTCTGGATCCTTTTATGATCTCACAGGTGTTATCCTGAAATACAAGCTTGAATCCTTTACTACACATTTTCCAACACTTAAAATATTATGCCTTAAACCCTTGACATAATAGACATCATCAGTACTATGTTTTCCATAAAAACTAATTGTTCCTTTACCAAAAATCCTAGCACTATAATCATCTCCAAACATAAATATTCCTCCATCATATTTTTCAAGTTTACTGAACTTACTCTCATCTCTACCCATATGATTTGAATACCCATTGTCAATTATCCAAAAGTATTCATCCTATCTAGCATGAAAAGAAGTCACCAGTGTGCCTTCCATCTCATCCTTCTTGCTCTCTGGACTAGATTCCTTTGCACATCTTCCATGGTTAGAAAATACAACTTTAATTTCTAGGGCTAGAAATAAGAATTCATCTTTATCCTCCTCAAAGTCAGATTCATCATCAAAAATTCATGCATCTTCTTTGACATAATACAATTTCTTGAACTTCCTATCCTTCTTGTCTCTGTGATTATTATTATTATCCTTGTCCTTCTTGTGTGTAGCTCTAATAGGACATCTTGATTCATAATGACCAATATTTCCACAACTAAAAAACTTAAAGGGAAACATACCTTTGTATTTACCAGTACCTTTCTTCAATTTCCTTGTGAAGTTTGCTTCCAACTCTCCTGAATCATTATTCGAGTCATCTCATATCTTCATTTCTTTAAAAAAAAATTCCGTCTTCTCCTTATCTCTTGCAAATTTTCTCATCTCGAATGTAGTCAAGACACCAAATATGTGCTCCTTAGTAAATGTCTTTGGATCATATGATTCTTCAATAGTAGATACTTTTTCATTGGAATTATCCAGTAGGGTCATCAGGATCTTCTCAATTATATCTTCATTTAACATGGTACCACCTTGATTCTTGATCTCATTTGCTATAAGTTCAACTCTCTGATAATAGCTTGCAATATATTCACCCTCTTCCATTCTCAAGTTCTCACATTTTTGCTTAGCTATTAGCTTCCTTGATAATTTTACTCTATCATTCCCTTCATAAATGTCTTTCAATTTTTCCCACACTTGATAAGTAGTGCCTAACGAAATAACTTTTGTCCTTTCAGTTTTAGATAGAGCACTAAAGATAGCATACCTTTCCTTTTCATTCTCCTCGTAAGCTAAAATCTCATATGTAGTGGAAGGACTAATGGATGGTGCAACATACTTTGTCTCCATAGCTTTCCAGGTCTTGAAACTACGAGAAACTAGATAACCTCTCATATGTTCTTTCTAGTCACTATAATCTGCTCCATGAAAAATAGGGATTTGCAACTTGTGTGGCATCTGATCTACCTCAAGTGGTTAAGCTTTTCACCAAGGAACCAAAGATTTGATACCAATTGTTGAAATGCACAAGTCAATTGAGAGGGGGGTGAATCCGTTGTATCAAATTAATTTACTTCTAACCTTAATCAATTCCACTTCAACTTAATATATTATTAAGTGTAACCATGAAATGCAAATAATAGAAAGAAAACACTAGAGACACTAGATTTACATGGAAAACACAATGAGGGAAAAACCATGGTGAGGATTGAGGATTAGCTCACAATATAGTAATTATGCAATATTAGATACAAAGGCTCACTTCCAGAGAGATCACTACCTAGATATAAAGGTTCACTTCCAACAATAGGACTCACTATCTAGAAAGAGGCTCACTTCCTATAGAAAAAGAAAAGAAAAAGAAAGATCCACCACAAAGGTTCCACACACTCACAACTTGATCAGAAGATTGCAAACACCATCAACTCACTACTTTCAGGAATCTAAACATCAAAGTATTGCTGCCTTTATTTTCTCTTTCACACTCTTCTTTTTGCACTTGTTCACACACTTCACTTGCTTGCTTGATTGATCGATATTCAATTCACAACAACTTGAATTGATTTTATACCATCTTCAACCCTAGAAACATTCTCCAAGGTCGGATATACATTCTTTAAATTATAAATTCAAATTAGGTCAGCTACTCCAGATTCTTGTTGTGGATAAGAATGAGAGAGGAAAAATTTCACATTTAGTTAGGACCCAAGTAACATCCTGGATCAATCACACGCTTCCATAATTTGATGCAAAATCTTTATGTAACGTGTAGACACTAGGTCAGATAAACCTAATGAAAAATCTGATGATCTTTGAAGTATCTGCATCTCCAGCAAGATGATCACACATGGATCACTCAACAAAATTCACTAGAAATTTTACCATCTCTAAGAAACCTTCAGGTACATCCGCAACAACTGCAACAATCTTCATTCATAGAATATTCTTCAACAGTCCAACCAGACCAACTAGCAACATACAAGAGCTCTGGAGCAGGTCTTTCAGAGCACCAAATCATAAGAAAGTTTGTCAAAACATAGAAACCATCAAAATGAATCATCTACAAGATTTTAAACAACACACCAGAAGACTGCAAAGCCAAAACATTTCTCCCAGTCCACAAACAAATAGTTTTGTCAAACTAGTTCACACATTGGTGAACACATCTTTCACTCTCCATCGATCTAGAAGCTAAAAATCAAGATATATTATCCATTGAAGCTCATGAAAACAAATACATATCTACATAGGCATAGGATCAACACAGAAGAGATGCAGAGCACAATACTGGAGTACATTCAAAACACACACTTCAACACACCTTCATTATCTCTTAAATTTTCTCAAAAGCACTTGGCAAAAACACAACTTCATAAATATAGCTCCATGTACTCTAAGCACTTATAAAAATTCTCAACTATACAAGTTCCATTTGAAATCATACTGAGCTATATTTATATCAATGACAAAATTAATGACAACATCACCAAACATATCCATACTTGTAATAAAATGCAGGCAATTGAGTGTCATTTTGGTTTGATTTTTGTAAGATGTTTTTTGTGATACTACCATGGAAAATACTTGCTTTATTGAGTGTATGCAAATTGTTTTACGAAAATTCATGTAGCAATTGGATGTTAGGTATTTTATAGCTCTCTTTGTAAATGGTTTAAATTTTTTTAACATAACCCAACCATTTATCTTAAACAAAGTTTTCATATGTCTGGTACGAGCAAGAATATTCTTTGTATGTCGAGTCAAATTCCACGCAATCGATACAATGTCACTGTTACCAATTTTCACTACAAATAAATTAGTAGAGCTGATTAGTTTCATTTTAAAGTGAAAGTTTTGTTAGTTGCTGCATTGCTTAGATTGTTGTTTGCATCAGGTTTATGAAGTTTCAGTTATGCAAATGTTTCAGTGATTTTTTTTTCAAAAGTTTGCTCAGTGCTTTGCAACACAAATGAAGTACAAAGCATAATACATAAATGATTAAAGAAAAATAATTTATTTCATTTATTTCACAATATTGTTCACTTTTTAGTATTTCATTTGTTTGTAAATACAAATGATTATACAAGTTTGCAATAAATTACATTTCTTTTCATAATGGAAATGAAAAGAGATTTTTAAAGCCCACACAAGACGTGGAGATAGCCAAAACCATTCATTACAAGGAATGAAATATAAAATTGAAGATAAAGAAAGAAGCAGATAACATAGGGTATATCCATCATTTCCTATTTGTGTCTTTAGTTAGTTGTTTTTTGCTGCCCCGTCCTCACCACCGCTTTGGAGTAAACCTGCATCATGTAAAATGGATTGTTAGAGCTATGGATATGGACTACACTATGTTCTCTACCAACAAAGATATATTTCATTGCTTACAATGCATGGAATCAGCTGAATGAATATGAGGAAGTACAATGAGGACTGCAAATGCAACATCATGAGTCTTTTAAACTTCATTATTTTATGCTAACATTGTTTGTCTCCTATGCAAGTATAGGAAAAGCTATGAAGCTAATCATTTCATGAAGACATAAAATCATGTGGAGTAAAACAGCCCCCCACAAGGGTAGAGCTCGACATGCTGCCCCTTAAACATACAAGTGGGGCTAAGTAAAGAAATACAATCATCATGCTCATATGAGCTAGTAAAGAAGGAGTGAAACAAATTTCAACTATCAAAAAAATCAAGACCATTGTTCACTCATAACTTTCAAGTATGAGAAGCAATGAAATGAAATCATGAGTAAACAAAGAGCTCAAATCAGATACAAAATCAAATAAAATGCATCGATTTCCATATTGAAAAGTTTTAACACTGTCAAATTGATTGCATTTTTTTCTACCATATGATGTTTGTTCATATTTATTCATGCTATTTCAAGATGTTCTTTTCTGGTGCAACAAGTGTTTCATGTTCATAAATGGTGATAGTGACCAGGCATACATAATGCCTCATCAACAAAACATTAATAAATAATAGAAGCATATAGAGGATCTTTAGGTTCTCATTACCAGAGAAGCCAAACCTGATTATGATCAAGGGCAAGTTGTGAACACATGGACATAGAGAAAGTTACATTACTTTATTTCATGAGAATTTTGAGCTGAGAATGCATATTTTCTAATGCATTCAAGTATATGGAATGAGTGATAACAAGCATCAAAGTAACCTATAGGAGTATCATAATGGCCATATTTAGATGTTACATGAAATGAAGTGAATGCATCAATTAAAAAATATATTTGAAAGAAAACAAGTACATGGAGCAGCCATACATAAGTTGTCATTGCCAAAGACCTTTAATGATTGTTGGTGATATAGTGTTTTAACAATAGGATGTTTAAGACATGTATGCCAGGTGTTGCATTTTGAATTGATTGGACAAATATGTTAAAGAAGATTTATCCATAGTTGTGAGAAAAATAAAGAGCCATCATATGCCATTAGTAGTCAATGAGTATACGAGTGTGTGGAATGAAAGGAAAAGCTTGCAAGTTATCTATCAGAGAATTGTACATTTTTACTTGGTTGTTTTCTTCGTTCCATTTGAGTGTTGCTACATGAAGTGCAAGATAAAACAAGTAGTATTGTCCCGGTTTTTACTACAGTAAAGGAGATAATGAAAGTAAAAATGTGCCATTTTTTGCACTTTGTTTAAGCTCAAATGAAGATATTATTTCAACTTTGAAGGTTTCAAGTGGAGAAATAAAGAATACCCACATGGGGGTTTCAACTTTAAATGCAGATAACCTTTAAAATACATAATACCCTCATGGGAGTTTCAACTTTAAATGCACATTTCCTTTAAAATACAAAATACCAATTTTAGGGTTTCATGTCCAAATACAAAGACCATAGAAATACATAGTATTGAGTTGTTAAAGCTCTTTGAAACATGAGAAATAATGAGTATTGGTCCCGGCCTTTGAGATAAAAACCCACATAAATCTATGTGATAAAATTTCAAATGGCAGAAAGAGAGCTTTCCACATACAGGAAGACAAGAATTACAACCATGGCCGCGGCCTCAAGAGTAGTTTTCATCTTAAATACAAATACCCATATGAGGGTTCGAACTAGAAATCCAGATATATAAGGAGAAAGCTATGTTTCGAGCTCGTACAGGCATTGGAGCTCTCATAAAATGCATAAAAACATACAGTGTGGTTGCGGCCTGCAACAAGAGAGATACATAAAAAATTCCATTATAGAGAATGACATTTATCTTCATGCCTTTTTCCAACTCATTTTGAGTTCTATTCAATAGGAAGGAGAGTTGAGAAAATTGAACGGTAAATCGATTTACCTTGTGTTCCATTCGTTTCTCTGATAAGAAAGCCATCAAGCCATGGGATTCACTCATTATTCTTGCCTTCAAGAAAGCTTCAAATTGACTTCCAATGGTAGCCAAATGAAGTGCATAATTGAAACACATAAGTATGGGAAAATTCATCAGAAAATGCATGCTATATTGTGGCCAGGAAGGTCACAAAATCATCAAAATGCAAGTGGAGTAGCTTACCATCAAGTATCTGAGGAGATTCGACAAAAAAAACAAGCAAGGTGGCTCAAAATCATGCTCAAGCTCCAAACCCTAGTCTTCCAAGTCAGCGGCTCTTGCAAAGAGTATTTTCTCAAAACACAATGAAAATGCGAATAAGGTGGAATGCCCAAGTTTTGTCATTAGGGTTTTCAACTTTTCTCTAATTCGACTTGGGTGTATTTTTTTTCATTTTTTTTTTTAAATATTAAACTTCCAAGCTAATACCATGGGTGGTGGAATTCTTCATGAGTTTAGGTCGACCTTTCAAAGGTTGCAATGTGGTGTCGATGCCTAGGTTTTATGATAGGCATTTATTTTTATATTTTAAAAGTCTAAAATACCTTGTGGTATTTTATTTTTCAATGCCTATGCCTTAGGAAAAATAAAATATTCATATGATGCATTAGGGTTTATTTTTTGATTGATTTTATAGAAATCAATTAAAACTCAATAATAAATATTGCCCTTATATTTTATGATTTTTTAAAGAAAAACAAATTGTAATGGAGATATCAAAGTTTATTTATTTTTGCAAAGATTTCTAAAAAATATTAATTGCAAAAATTAGGGAAAATTGAGAGGATAAATCTATTTTAAGATTGCAAACAATGTAAAGCAAAGATTAAAACAATGTTTTATAAATTGTTTTAATCTTTTGCTATTTTTAGCAGTATTATGAAAGCTAAGTTGTTGACTTTTCCTTGGGAGAATTTGAGAAGTAGGGGATGAAGATAAGGTGTTTTTTTTGCTTTTAAAGTAGATGGGACCTATTTTTAGAAGCCTTTTGGGATGGACATGCAAAAAGTGTGAGTTTTCCACTTTTATTACATAGTATGATGCAGTTTTGGATGCTTTTTCTGGGCTTTTCTTTTGAGCTTGGATTAGGGTTTGGGGAGATTTATTTAGGAGAATAACTTAGGGTTTTTCATAGTTCATAATTTTTGCTTCTTCCTCTCTTGTTCATGTAGAGAGTCTTGTAAGAAATTTTTGTACTCAGACTTTGGCATAATCCTTTAGTTTAATAAAGTAGCATTCCTATCTCTCAATTTTTGTCTCCTTTGCAATCTTAGTATGATGTTTCCATTGTGATTTTGTTTACAAATCCTTTTTATGTCCTATTATTGTAGATTTTGATATATAAAGTTCATCTGATACATGTTGCATGTTGTGTTAGAATCTAAATCTTCATGCAACTCAATTATGTATTGGATGTTCACGAGAGTTGTGAAGTTAATATTGTTTTCTGAGAATTGTTTGTGGGTAGAAAATCAAAGTCATCATTAAGTTCTAAAAAATCACCTTAAGTTAGAGTTTTAATTCTAGTTTATCCTTCTTTCCTTTACCTCAAAAAAATCATTTAGAATAAGAATTATCATTTGGAGAACCAACTAAGTCTGGAGACTCCTTCTTCGCATAGATCACCCACATCTAAAAAAGGTTTCCATGTGTCAAAAAATAGCTAAGTCTTCGATAATCTTAGCATAGGGTGCATATATGATTGATAATAGTTTTTGGCACGCCCGATGGGACTCTGAAAGTTAATTTCAAAGAAGTTTCAAGTTTTTTAATTGATGTTTAGTGTATGCAACAGTTTTATTCAGCCTTTTGGAGGTCTTTTACAATATACCTAGCGACTCTATTTTCTAATTTTGCATGCAGACTTAGTGTAGCCTACACATGAGAAAAGTACATACAAGATCAAGTTATGCCCCATCCAAGTATCTGTAGTTGTCCCCACCACGAAGGAGAGGTATAGCAACTAAGAGATTATTTGATACACTTGGGAGGTCAAAATCCACACCTCCAATTTTTAGTCCTATAGTTCTAGTGCCAAGAAGTCCTATTCATGTGGCACAAGAACCACCATGGAAAGAAAACATGATTTTGCACCTTTTAAGAAGGGAATCCCATCAAATATTGCACATTATGATGATATTCTAGCAACAACTTTTAGGAGTTTTCCATACTTTACCGAAGAAGATCAAACTACTTCCATTAAACATATTCATGATGTGGCCACATTTTGTTCAATTCACAATATCACTCAAGTGGATGTAGCACTAAGGCTCTTGGCTGCGTCACTTAAGGGAAAAGCTTTGCAACGGTTCAAAGGTCTCGCGACAAACTCAATCGTGACATGGGATGCATTAGGCGATGGCTTGTACCAACATTTTGTTGATAAATTGGATCATATGTCCTTATAAGAATAGTTGAGCACGATCAAGAGGGATTCACATGAGCACATGGATGATTTCAACTACTGATTCCAAAGGACCTAGGACAAAATTCCTTTAACGGTAAAACCTTTACTAGATCATTTTTTTTCTATTTTTCTTAAAAGCCTTGAATAGCAATATTTCAGTAATGATCCAATCTATGGGCGGTCACACACTCCCTAATGCTTTCGATATCGCCATTAGAATAGAAAATTATCTTATTCAAGCTGGAGAAATTTACCCTAGGCCTCCTATGCCTTTATTCCCTGAAATCCAATCACCTATGATTGTATCTTTACCACCCCTAGCTACTGTTCCCCCTAATCCAACAATAGGTTATTAGACTACAACTCAAGAAATAGTTGTCCCAACCCAATCCTAGGAATTTCAAGAGATCAAAAGTATACTAAAGACTTTTGGAAATGATCTAGTGAGTATTAAAAAGTAGGTTGGCCAAGAACATAAGCCCTATCAAGCCCCGTATCAGCAAAATCAACCTAATAGTCCACCTTTTCAAACTGACTATCAAGGCCAAAGAAAGAACTTTAATCCTAGACCTTTCCAGTCCTATAATCTGAATGCTGCCAGTTCGTCAAAAGAAATTGTACCAAAAAATAGCATTGTACAAGATTGCGAGTGGTGTTATCCGTGCAATCAACCCCATAACCAATCAACATGTGCGAACGACATGAGAAATCAGGCCATAATGGTCTAGAATAGCTATGTTGGTTCAGAAAGTGTTCCAAGTCAGAATCAAGAACAACAAGAGAGTTTTGAAGTTGCTTTTCCAAACTGGTAGAGTTCTGAATTTTGTGGCGTGAATGGTCAAGATCAACAAAATTCCCCTATTTCAGCTAATACCAGATCAAAAAAGAGGGCTATGGATCTGGGGCAGCAAGCTGGAAACGCACAACAACAATCTACTAAGGACAAGTTGCCTATTTCTTCATCCCATGTTACTTCTATAGCACAACCTAAAGTGAAAATTCTATAAAGAGGCCAAGAAGTACCTAGGAAAGAGTAGTCCTAGATGCAATCAGAACCTTTGCAGAAAGGAAATGACATTGTTGTTACTAGGGGTCAGCAAAAGGTAAATCCCATTTCTTTCAATGTTGTTGAGAATCTTAAGAAGGCCACTGTCAGTATGTCAGTTTTGAAAGCATTGCATATTACAGGTCAAAAAAGTTGTGCTTGCAAATAGCCTGGAAGTGAAAAATGAACAAAAAAATCAAGAGGTAAAGCCTCCATTTTATTTGAGTTTGATTATTGATGATAAAATAGTACATAATTGAATGGTTGATTTTGGTGCAAGTAGCTCAATTATGCCTAAGAGCTTAGCCGATAAACTAGGTCTTATTTATGAGCCTAACTCCTAGAAAGGCATAGTTCAATTGGATGGATCTATTGTTAAAACTATTGGTATAATTAAGAATTTAGCCATTACTTTGCATGCATCCCCAAATTTCACAATCCATCAGGATATACATGTTATTGACCTACCACCCCATTTTTCCATTTGTCTCTCAAGAGATTTTACAGCCAAATTGGGTGGTTTCTTGTCTTCTAATTGGTCTCATATGTTCTTTAGAACAAGATATGGTAAGTAACTATAAAGTTTGAACCTCTAGCCAAAGACCATATCGAGCCATACGTTTTGAGTCCTATAAACACTAATCTCTATGTCACCCCTGGGTTGGAGGATCAAGCCATGACCTTAGAACACAACACCCCTATAGAAAATGTAAATCTAGATGAGTGGGTAGCTGAAGATCACAAACTTGATCCTTTCCAGTACACCGATGAGATAGGGTTAGGGGTTTATATGATTCACGAACTTGATGTTGTTATCTCTAATCTGATCAAAGAGGAAGAGCAACCTGTAGAGAAGGAAAATAAGCTTTGGAAGCTTTATTTCGATGGCTCGAGGAGCAGCGTAGGCGTTGGTGGTGGAGCCATGCTGATTTCACTGGATGGAAACAAGTATTATTCAGCCTTCAGGTTTGCATTTAGCTATACAAATAATACAACCGAATATGAGGCACTAGTGCATGGCCTAGAATGGGCCCAAAAGAGAGGTATTAAATGTTTACGAGTTTATGGTGATTCAGAATTAATAGCAAATTAGGTTAGGAATTTGAATGTTGCAAAGAATGATTCACTTGAAAATTATAAGCATTGAGTATGGGATTTGATAGAAAATTTTGATGCTTTTAATATTCTTTCAGTTCCTAGAAATGAAAATAAACATGCAGATAGGATTGCTGCCATAGGAGCCCAATTTGATATTTTGAATGAGATTCACAAGGTAGAGGCACGACAAGATGTGAAAATTATAGTCAGACCTTTTGTACCTAACAATAATGTGAGTTGGCAAATTTTTGACAACGATGAGCAGATTGTGAACTTCTTAATTGCTGAAGTTGAGTTTGCAGATGGAAACCAACAAAAGTGGAAAAATCAATATGATAGCCAGATTATTTAGTTAAAGATGAACAAGCTGCCAAAAGGATTGGTGACCTTGGAGTCTATCTTCAACTCAAATGACCAGGTACAAAAATATAAGTGCAACATGACTATCAAGGGGGAACACTATGAGGCAATTGAGATTTTTAAAGGTAAAATGCTCAAGTTGGGAAAGGTATGTACAAAGGAAGAGTAGAATGATTTCATTTCATCATGTCAAGAGTTTAGTGATGTTTTTTCTTGGGAATACAAAGAATTGAGGGGTTTTTATCCAAAGTTATCCCAACATACTATCGAATTAGAGCTTGATACGAAGCCAGTGAGGCAAAAATAGAGGCCCCTTAATCCCAAGTTAGAGCACCTTATGAAGGTGTAACTGAATAAGTTAGTTGAGAGTGGCATTATTTTTCCTATTAAGCATACATCTTGGGTATATAACTTAGTTCTAGTTAGAAAGAAAAGTGGGGAAATTAGATTGTGTGTTGATTTTTGAGATTTGAATAAAGCTTCCTTGAAAGATCATTATCCACTCCCTTCCATGGAAATTTTTTTGCAAGTGGTTTATGGTTCTGATAGATTTTATTTGTTGGATGGGTATTTAGGTTATAATCAGATTCTGGTAAAGCAAGAGGACCAGTTCAAAACAATATTTACAACCAAATGGGGCACCATGGCCTATAAAAAGATTCCTTTTGGCTTATCCAACGCTAGAGCAACATTTCAACGAGCGATGGACATGGCTTTCCATGACCTCATGAATAAATTTGTTCTAGTATATTTAGATGATATTACTATTTTTTCCAGAAATGCTAATGAAAATTTTGAGCATTTAAAACAAATTTTCCAAATATGCAAAGAATTTGGAGTATCTCTCAATCCAAAGAAGTGTATTTTTTCTATACACAAAGGTAAACTCCTTGGAAATATTATCTCAAAGCAAGGTATTTCTATAGACCCTGAGAGAGTTTTTTCTATTCTTGAGTTACCATTACTAGCTCACAAGAAAGGTTTACAAATATTTCTTAGGAGGATTAATTTTGCAAGGAGGTTCATACCCAATATTGCAGCGTTGCTGTAACCTTTCACTGCTATGCTTAAAAATAATATGTCTTTCAGTTGGACCAAAGAAGGTAAGAGGAGATTTGAGTAGATAAAGGAAGCCCTTACAACTACCCCTACCCTCATTAATCCAAATTATGATAGACATTTCATTCTTTACACTTTTGGAGGGGTTGATACTATTTCCGCTATGTTGTGCCAACAGAACGATGAAGGCTTAGAGCAACCTGTAGTGTTTTTCAGCCAGGTATTACACGATTACGAGGTGAAGTATTCTTTTGTTGAGAAGCATGTTTTTGCTGTTGTGAGAAGCCTCAAAAATTTCAGGCATATGCTATCCAATAAAAAATTCAGTTATTAGTTGCTCATTCGACTGTCAAGGATTTCTTACTTAACTGAGATATTAATGATAAATGTGTTGGCTGGATAACCAAGGTTATGGAGTTTGATATTGACATTAAAATAAATAAGCTTGTCAGAGGTAAGGGTTTGTGTGAAAAAAATGCAGAAAATATAGCGACCAACAACTCAAAAAAAGTTGAAGGCGTTGATACAATACTAAATAATGATGATGTAGTTGTTGTTTTAGATCCTGTTGCTACTTAGGTGCAACAAATGATACACTATTTGTAGATTGGTGAGTGTACCGAAGGCTTGGATAGAGTGAAAAGAAGGTACTACATATTACAAGCCATTCCTTATGCAATTATTGATGGTATTCTTTATAGGAGAGACTTTCGGGGTGTTTTACTAAGATGTATTGAGCCTGGTCAAGTTGAAAAGATTTTAGGAGAGTTTCATGATGGGCCTTCAGGAGGGCACTTTGTGGCAAGCACAACACCTTGAAGATCATGCGGGCTGGTTTTTATTGGCCAGATTTTTTTAAAGATGCAATTGCTTGGGTTCGAAGATGCGAGAAGTGTGCTTTGTTTTCTAAAAATACAGGCTTGTAGTTGTGCCTCTGCATCCCATTCAAGTGGAGCAACCATTTTACAAGTGGGGTTTAGACTTCATTGGACCAATTAACCCGCCTTTAAGTGCAGGTCATAAGTGGATCCTTACTGCAACAAACTATTTCACTAAGTGGACCAAAGTTGTTGCTTTAAAAGAAGAAAACGAGACTTATGTGCTTAATTTTTTTATCAAGACTTAGTGTCAAGATTTGGTAACCCAGATTCAATTATCTCTGACAATGGTTTAGCCTTTATTGGTTTGAGGATTTTTGACTGGTCAGTTAGGAATAATATTTTTCTGAACACATCTTCAAACTATTATCCACAGGGTAATGGGCAGGCAAAATCTACAAACAAGAATTTGATCCGGGTAATCAAGAAAATTATAGAAGACAAGCAATGGACATGGCATGAAAAGCTTAAGTTAGCCCTTTGGGCTGATAGTGTGACTCCTAAAAGAGCCATTGATTTTTCTCCCTATGTACTTTCATATGGAAAAGAAGCTAAGTTACCTGTTTCCATTAAGTTACCAACTTTGAGTTTTGTTAAAGAACTAGAATTGTTGAACGACAAGCCTCTGAAGGTGAGATTTGCACAATTAATGGAGCTTGAGGAGATCAAGAAAGAAGCATTGAGGTAGCTTGAAATACATCAAGCTCAGATGAAGAGCTCTTTTGATAAAAGGGCAAGGCCACAAGATTTCATCATTGGTGATTTAGTTTTTAAATGGAATGAGTATAAAAGTAAACCTGGACGACATTCCAAATTTGATGCAATTTGGGATAGGCCTTATGTGATCACAGAGTGCAAGGAACACAATGATTTCCAACTTTCTAAGTTGACTGGAGAGGTGTTGTCTATCCCAATTAATGGGATCCACCTCAAGCATTGCCTCTAAGATAAGTATTGTCTTTGCAAATAGTAGAGTAGTAGTTGTTAATAAGTGCTTCATGCACATTTCATTTCAGTTTTTCTTTGCCTAAGCATTGTTGTGTGTGTTTGGTTGTCCATTAGGGCCTGTTAGTTTTCTTTTAGTATTGTTCATTTTTGTTTTTATGTCGTTTGGAGTGTTAATGTTTGAGTTTTTGAGTTTCATGAAGGGGAAAATTTGACTCCACGCCCAATGGAGTATTAAAGCAACTGATCTGATGCTTAGCAAGCAAGCATTTAGCGAAAATCACCAAAATGTTACCAATTTTTAGTACAACTCAATTGGTAGAGCTGATTAGTTTCATTTTAAAGTGAAAGTTCAGTTAGTTGTTGAATTGCTTAGATTGCTATTTGCATCAGGTTTATGAAGTTTCAGTTATGCAAATGTTTAAGTGAAAATAATTTCAAAAGTTTGCTCAGTGCTTTGCAACACAAATGAAGTACAAAGCAGAATACATAAATGATTAAAGAAGAATCATTGATTTCATTTATTTCACAATATTGTTCACATTTCAATATTTTATTTGTTTGCAAATACAAATGATTATACAAGTTTGAAATAAATTACATTTCTTTTCAAAATGGAAATGAAAAGAGATTTTTAAAGCCCACACAAGCTGTGGAGATAGCCAAAACTATTCATTACAAGGAATGAAATATACAACTGAAGATAAAGAAAGAAGCAGATAACATAGGGCATATCCATCATTTCCTTTTTGTGTCTTTAGTTGGTTGTTTATTTCCGCCCCATCCTCACCACCACTTTGGAGTAAACCTGCATCATGTAAAAGGGACTATTAGAACTCTGGATATGGACTAGACTATGTGCTCTACCAATAGAGATATATTTCATTGCTTTCAATGCATGGAATCAACTGAATGAATATGAGGAAGTACAATGAGGACTGCAAATGCAACATCATGAGTCTTTTAAACTTCATTATTTTATGCTAACATTGTTTGTCTCCTGTGCAGGTATAGGAAAAGCTATGGAGCTAATCATTTCATGAAGACATAAAAGAATGTGGAGTAAAACGGTCTCCACTAGGGTAGAGCTCGACATGTTTCCCCTTAAACATACAAATGTGGCTAAGTAAAGAAATACAATCATCATGCTCATATGAGCCAGCCAAGAAGGAGTGAAACAGATTTCAACCATCAAAAAAATCAAGACCATTGTTCACTCATAACTGTCAAGTCTGAGAAGCAATGAAATGAAAACATACATAAATAAATAGCTCAATTCATATACAAAATCAAATAAAATGCATCAATTTCAATATTGAAAAGTTTAAATACTCTCAAATTGATTGTATTTTTTTATTCCATATGATGTTTGTTCATATTTATTCATGTTGTTTCAAGATGTTCTTTTCTGGTGCAACAAGTGTTTCATGTTCATAAATGGTGATAGTGAACATGCATACATAATGCCTCATCAACAAAACATTAATAAATAATAGAAGCATATAGAGGAGCTTCAGGTTCTCATTACCAGAGAAGCCAAACCCGATTATGATCAGGGGCAAGTTGTGAACACATGGACATAGAGAAAGTTAGATTTCTTTATTTCATGAGAATGTTGAGCTGAGAATGCATTTTTTTGAATCATTCAAGTATATGGAATGAGTCATAACAAGCATCAAAGTAACCTACAAGAGTATCATAATGGCCAAATGTGGATGTTACATGAAATGAAGTGAATGTATCAATTAAAAAATGTATTTGAAAGAAAACAAGTACATGGAGCAACCATACATAAGTTGTCATTTCCAAAGTACTTTAATGATTGTTGGTGATATGGTGTTTTAACAATAGTATATTTGTGACATGTATGTCAGGTGTTGTATTCTGAACTGACTAGACAAAGATGTCAAAGAAGATTTATCCATAGTTGTGAGAAAAATAAAGAGCCATCATATTCCATCAGTAGTCAATGAGTATACACATGTGTAGAATGAAAGGAAAATATTGCAACTTATCTATCAGAGCATTGTACATTTTGACTTGGTTTTTTTCTTTGTGCCATTTGAGTGTTGCTACAGGAAGTGCAAGATAAAACAAGTAGTATTGTCCTGGTTTTTACTATAGTAAAGGAGATAATGAAAGTACGAATGTGCCATTTTTCTGCACTTTGTTTAAGCTCAAATGAAGATATTATTTCAACTTTGAATGTTTCAAGTGGAGAAATACAAAATACCCACATGGGGGTTTTGACTTTAAATGCATATTTCTTTTAAAATACAGAATACCCACATGGGAGTTTCAACTTTAAATGCGGATTTCCTTTAAAATACAGAATACCCATTTTGGGATTTCATGTCCAAATATAAAGGCCATCGAAATACATAGTTGTGAGCTTTTAAATCTCTTTGAAACAAGAGAAATAATGAGTATTGGTTGTGGCCATAGAGCGAAAAACCCACATAAATCTGTGTGATAAAATTTCAAATGGCAGAAAGAGAGCTTTCTTCATACAGGAAGACAAGAATTACAGTCATGGCCACAACCTCAAGAGCATTTTTTATCTTAAATACAAATACCCATATGAGGGTTCGAATTGGAAATGCAGATACAAAAGGAGAAAGCAATGTTTCAAGCTCGTGCTAGCATTGGAGCTCTCATAAAATGTAGAAAAACATATAGTGTGGCCGCAACCTACAACACGAGAGATACACAAAAATTTCCATTAAAGAGAATGACATTTATCTTTATGCCTTTTATCCAACTCATTTTGAGTTCTATTCAACGAGAAGGAGGAGAGTTGAGAAAATTGAATGGTAAATCGATTTACCTCAAGTGTTCCATTCGTTTTTGTGATAAGAAA
The DNA here is from genome assembly GCA_007115665.2 of Sequoiadendron giganteum. Taxonomy (NCBI): domain Eukaryota; kingdom Viridiplantae; phylum Streptophyta; class Pinopsida; order Cupressales; family Cupressaceae; genus Sequoiadendron; species Sequoiadendron giganteum. The sequence continues at coordinate 357,102,792 of CM021109.1, forward strand.
GCCATTAATCTGCGAGCTTCACTCATTATTCTTGCCTTCAAGAAAGCTTCAAATCGATTTCCAATGGCAACCAAATGAAGTGTAGAATTGAAAAAAAGAAGTATGGGTGAATTCATCAGAAAGTGCATGCTATGTCGTGGTCAGGAAGGTCACAAAATCATCAAAATTCAAGTGGAGTAGCTTACCATCAAGTATCTAAGGAGATTTGACAAAAAACAACAAGCAAGGTGGCTTGAAATCATGCTCAAGCTCCAAACCCTAGTCTTCCAAGTCGGCGGCTCTTGCAAAGAGCATTTTCTCAAACACAATGAAAATGCGAATAAGGTGGAATACCCAAGTTTTGTCATTAGGGTTCTCAACTTTGCCCTAATTCAGCTTGGGTGTATTTTTTTTCATTTATTTTTTAAAATATTAAACTTCCAAGTTGATACCGCTGGTGGCCGAATTCTTCATGAGTTTAGGTCGACTTTTCAAAGGTTGCAATGTGGTGTCGATGCCTAGGTTTTATGATAGGCATTTATTTTTGTATTTTAAAAGTCTAAAATACCTTGTGGTATTTTATTTTTCAATGCCTATGCCTTAGGAAAAATGAAATATTCATATGATGCATTAGGGTTTATTTTTTGATTGATTTTATAGAAATCAATTAAAACTCAATAATAAATATTGCCCTTATATTTTATGATTTTTTAAAGAAAATCAAATTGTAATGGAGATATCAAAGTTTATTTATTTTTGCAAAGATTTCTAAAAAATCTTAATTGCAAAAAATAGGGAAAATTGAGAGGATAAATATATTTTAAAACTACAAACAATGTAAAGCAAATATTAAAACAATGTTTTATAAATTGTTTTAATCTTTTGATATTTTTAGCAATATTATGAAAGTTGAGTTGTTGACTTTTCCTCGGGCGAATTTGAGAAGTAGGGAATGAAGATAAGGTGTTTTTTTTGCTTTTAAAGTAGATGGGACCTATTTTTAGAAGCCTTTTGGGATGGACATGCAGAAAGTGTGAGTTTTTCACTTTTATTACATAGTATGATGCAATTTTGGATGCTTTTTTTCTAGGCTTTTCTTTTGAGCTCGGATTAGGGTTTGGGGAGATTTATTTAGGAGAAAAACTTAGAGTTTTTCACAGTTCATAATTTTTGCTTCTTCCTCTCTTGTTCATGCAGAGAGTCTTGTAAGCAATTTTGGTACTCAGACTTTGGCATACTCCTTCAGTTTAATAAAGCATCATTCCTATCTCTCAATTTTTGTCTCCTTTTCAATCTTAGTATGGTGTTTCCATTGTGATTCTGCTTACAAATCATTTTTATGTCCTATTATTGAAGATTTTGATATAGAAAGTTCATGTGATATAGGTTGCATGTTGTGTTGGAATCTAAATCTTCATGCAAATCAATTATTTATTGGGTGTTCATGAGAGGTTATGAAGTTATTGTTATTTTATGAGAACTGTTTGTGGGTAGAAAATCAAATTCATCATTAAGTTCTAAAAAATCACCTTAAGTTAGAGTTTTAATTCCAATTTATCCTTCTTCCCTTTACCTCAAAAAAATCATTTAGAATAAGAATTATCATTCGGAGAACCAACTCACTCTTGAGACTCCTTCACATAGATCACTCACATCTAAAGAAGGTTTCCATGTGTCAACATATAGCTAAGTCTTTTTGAATTTTAACATAGGGTGCATATTTGATTGATAATAGTTACCTTGTTCATTAATACCCTAGTGAATTGTATCTATTTGCTACATCAAAAAGGATTGTTCAAAATGTGAATCCTCCAAGAAAAGTGAAAGTAATAATCATAAAAAACTAACAACATCAAATTTATATCCATCATCAAATATATCTTCTAAATAACATCCATCCTACATCATAATATCATTAGAATCATATCCATCTTGCATCCACAATGTCATCAATACATATCATGATAATAAAACAATGAAAAAATCATGTATCATGTATCATGTATAAGGCATACATCCATCATATATGTAATGAAACATCATATGAGACAATATATGGTCCATACATTCACATCATATGCATACATCACAAAATTACACAAAAACATGTATAAACATACATCATCATCATCCATAAATCATCACATAAACATATAATTAATTTGAATCGAAGAATTGTATCTCATATATATCATCATCAAAAAAGGAGAATGTCATGGTACAACATCATGGAAACAAGTGTGATAGAATAATACAAAAATATACATATATACGAGGCCTCAATTGGGCCAATGAATATATATACAAAATTATGTCTGCAATATGAGTCTCTAAACAATATACATCATAAAGATAAAACATAAACATGCCACTATCCAACTGGAGGAAGAAGACTCTAAGGATTAGGTTGCACATTAGGATCGATCTATCTAATGTAATGATCACATGACACAACACCCATAGCAATACTTGGCTCTCCAAACCACGGTCATTGCTATGCTCAAGGAATAAAGCCATCATACAAATTCTGGTAATATGTATCCCTCTATGGCAACTAATCTCGCTCAATGCAAATATTGTCACACTCTATCCTTATACTATCCCTATTAGTAGTAACAACCTAAAACTATGTCTTGGAAATGAGACAATGGCCAATATTTGTGTCTCACTCCACCCTAAAAACATCTCACTCCTATTGAGTATTCTCTCTTTTTTCAATGTAACAATTTGTGCCTCTACGACCTATCATTGCCCTATCTTTGTATCCAACTATATGCCTCCATATCTAGGTAGTGGAGGAGGACCTAGAACCTATCCCTGATCTACCTGTATCGAATCACCTTGGGCACCATCCTATTGGGCCCTATGAAGCTAGTCTACAATAATCTTGACACGTCTCTCTCCTCAGTAACCTGTGATGCATGCCCTACCCATTTCTGAAACACTGGTAGGATCTATGAATCTCAAAGGAATTTGTTGTGCCCACCACTAATCATAATAAGGATTAGTCCCCGGATTGGCTAAACCCACTAGCCATCCCCATATGAATGTGGAAAGAGCTCTAAACATAGTAATAACAACATCTCAATTGGCCTATAGACCTTAGACATGGACCTCTGTGGTGGTTCAACCAAACCAAGCCTCATAAGCATCGTGCACTAACTCATTTTATTGCAAAATACTACGAAATTTTTTGACGAAAGATGTATAATTAGATGAATCATCGGGTACATGTGTATTTAATGTGAAATTTTAATTTTTTTAAAATTTGTGCTCGACGTTCATCGAAATTCTGACGAACCTGATTTTTGTCGCTTTTTCATCGAACATCAAGCATATAGCTTTCTTTTACATGTATTTTTTATTACTAACATGTGACATTGTATGCATATATTGCTTTCTTGTATATCTTATAGTTTTTCCAACATATACTATTGTATTCTTGCATGGATTCTTAGTTAATATATATATATTTTTATTATTGATCTTTTTGATATTTTCTATAAGTTATTATTAGATGATACACATTGGACTCCTTTTAATTTTTTATATTTGAAGATACATAAATAATTACAAGGATAATATAAAGAAGATATATCTATATATGTATCATTTATGAGTTTCTAAAATATTTTACTTCCATGTCAACCACTTTCTTTACTTCAATTGAGAAACATAATACCTCTCTAATATTGCATTTATCAAGTGTCAATAAAATTAAATTCAAGTACTTAGCTATCAATTTTCTCTTGATTGATCTAGTAATAATATACTATCCAACTTATACTCATCCAATGATATCATCTTGCATTGATTTGTGTTACTTGACCATCACATAATTGAACCAAGTACCACTTTAGAAATACCACATACATAGTCTTCTCTTTCTAAAACCCCTCCATTGTATTCATAAGGGTTTTATTGTAGGTCCCATCAAATACTATTCCCTAATCATGTAACAAGTAGATAAGTCATCTTTACTAAGTTCAAACAAGGTTGTTTTATCACAAAATACAATAGTTTTTAGTTTTAAGTGTTAGATTTATGTTTTGATAATAAGGTTTATCTTGTAGGTTTAAGGTATGAATTTAAGGTTCTTACAATGACTTTTCAACCTATGGCATTATTCTATCCCATCTCTACCATTATAGTTATAAAATAAAATATACAAATCAAACTTAACTAGCAATCACACCTTAGTGTGCAATGGGTATGCCAAAAAAGTGTGGAATTCCAATTAGGATAAATTTTGGTCTATTTTTTGCATACATTTATGCAGTACATGAGGTCAATTGGTAGGAAATTTATGATGTTGTTTGTGCAACAAAGGTCTCAATGGATAAATCATAGCTTCAAATAAACTATGCATTCACTTACAGGGATCCAAACATAATTGAAATAAAACCTCTGAATTAGGAAGATGATCAAGCTCCATTACCAATAGGCTCATGTTATGCTTGCAATAAGGAGAGAGGGGGAGAGAGAGATGGAGAGGTAGCGATAGAAATAGGGAGAGATGGAGTGGGGAAGAGTGAGAGATAGAGGGGTAAGGAGATAGAGATAGAGATGGATATGTTGAAGGAGAGGGATATGGAGAGCCGGAGGAGAGGAGAGAGGGACAGGGAGAGATAAAGAGAGAGAGGAGAGAGGGATAGATAGAGATGGAAGAGATAAATATATAAAGAGGGATAGAGAGGGAGATAGATGGACGGATAGAGAGAGGGAGACATGTATAGAGATAAAGGGGGAGAGAGGAAAATAGAGGTAGAGATGAATATAGAGTGAGAGAGGAAGAGAGAGACAAATAGATAGAGAGATATAGGTAGAGGGAGAGATAGATATAGAGAAAGATAGGGATAAAAATAGGGAGAGATAGTGAGGAAAATATATAGAGGGAGAGGGAGATGAAGAGATAAAGAGATATAGATGGTGAGATAGAGTGATAGAGAGATAGAGATATACAAAGATATAGAGAGAGGAGAGGGAGAGAGAGAGAGAGACAAAGAGATAGACAAACAAAAAGAATTAGATATAAGTATATATAGATGGAGAGAGAGAGAGAGAGAAATAAGGATAGATAGATAAAGGGAGAAACGAGTATGGGGAGATAGAGATAGATGGGGAGATAAAGAGAGATAAATAGAGATATATGGGAAGAGAAAGAGAGATGGAGATATATGGGAAGAGAAAGGAAGAGAGGTGGAGATAGAGAGATGGATAGGGGGGATAGGGAGGGAGAGATGGGGAGAGATAGAGAGGGGGAGGGAGAGAAATAGAAAGGGGGTGATATAGAGAGATAGAGGGAGATGGTGAAAGAGATAGAGAGATCATGATAGAGGTAGAGAAAGATATGGATAGAAAGAGATAGAGAGAGGAGTGAGAGGGATATAAAAGAGAAATAGAGATAGAGATATAGAGTAGGAGATATGGAGGGATAGATGGAGTGAATGAGAGAGAAAGGGGGGAGAGGGAGAGATAGCTCAATAGATAGAGGGGGGAAGAGGGAGTGACATAGAAAGTGGGAGATATAGAGAGATAGAGAGAGATAGGGAGAGATATATCAATCACCCTCCCTATATCTCTATCTATTCATCCTTATCTCTTTATCTCTCTACCTCTCTCTATCTCTTTGTCTCCCTTTCTATTTTTATGTTTCTCATTATCTCCCTCTCTCTCTATATTTCATTCCCTCTATTTATCTTTATCTCCCTATCTCTTTATGTGACTTTATCTCTATCTATGTATCTCTCCTCTTTTCTCTCTCTTTTTATTTATCTATTTTTATCTATCTACCTCACTATCTCTACCTTTCTTTGTCCCTCTTTATTCCTCTATATCTCTACATATATCTCTCTATATCTCTGTCTCCATCTCCATCTCCATCTCCATCTTCTCTCTTTTTTTCTCTGTATCCCTCTTTTTATCCCTTTATTTCTATCTTTTCTCCTCCTTTGTCTCATTTTTCTTCCTCTCTTCCTCTCTTTCTCTTTTTTCTCTCTCCAAATATCTATATCTTATCTCTATCTCCATCTCCCTTTTCTCTCCCTTTCTCTTTCTCTCTTTCTCTCTCCATATCTTTGTCTCCTTAAGTGTGAAATGGGTACATTGAAGAGGTCTCAAAGGATAATTATCATATATTTAATCAAATGGAATTCTACCTTGAGCATAACTCCTCAAGGAAACATTCCATCCTTGGATTGTTGACATGAAGCAACCAATCAATGCTCACCACCTTGGATTTTTATTTGAAGGAAGTTGAGTTGGGAAATTACTTGAGCTACAATGGGGATTATCTATTTCCTTTATTTAAGAGACTTCCCTCTTGTCTTCTCAAGATTTTTGGGTGTCTCAATGAAATCTCAAATGATGTTTTCAAGGAGAACCTCCATCCATTTCTCCATCTTGTCAATATTTCACATGCATTTTCTTATGCTTTCAACATGAATCTTCATCTTTATAATCTCTCTTGATAAGAGTCTTCTAACTTTGGGGTGCCCCCTTTTCATCATCATGTCGAGTCATGGTTCCTATTACTTGTTAAATTTTGCAACCTTGTGGATACCTCCTATTGTAAGAGAATAAAGTCACCTTTTCCTATATCTCTTGTTGATCTTGTCAAAGGAATAAACCTTAAAATATGACCATAGCATAAATTTTGTACAAATAAAGGACTATTAGAAAGCTATGCCGCAACTATATGATTTGTAATTAGACCAATTTTACCAATTCTAACCTTTTTTGCATGGACCTTAATTGAATTATGATTGAAATTAAGAAAGTTACACCTATAATCAAATTATTTACTTAAGAAAATGTCATATATTAAATTGAAGTGACTGCAAGAGTGTTGGAATTCTAAGACTGTTGTACTATGTTAATTTAGTATGATTTGTTTCACTTGTTTCAAAATTGTTTATTGTAAATTTGATCGTTATCAAATCTACACATTTCAGTTTTTTGCAAGGTCCAAATTCAACAACCATGAACTTGCCTAATTTATTATTTTTCATAATTGAGAGTAGGTAAGGGTTTTGTAATGATCTAAACCATTATTATAGTCTCCATTATAGCTCTCTCCTAACTTTATTTTGATATATGTTGACCATTATCTCTTACAATTAAGTTTGAGCTATACATTTACATTTCATGATCATGTTACTCATCTTTATTAATGTTATTTGACCTAAGCTTAATCCATTTTAATAGATCTCGTAAAAATCAACTATAATGACCACTACTAATAGTGGTGTGCAATATTTTACCACACACCTTACAAGATATAATCTCTTTGTATTAGCTCTAACCTAAATTCATTTTCCATGGTCAATAAATTCTTCCTTGACCTTTAATTAACATGATACTCTAAAACCTTCATCGAAACCTTGTTTTTAGGTTGTAGCTCATCAAATTAGAGAAGTGAAAGGTTAATACCAATGAGGAAGAGTTTGGAGGAGCGAAAACCCATAGCGATTTAATTTGAATTTCACACGTTATTTTGATTTTTGGCCTCGTGCACGCAAGATCACCGCGACATAGCTTAGTGTAGTGCATCGAGACCCTAACTAGAAAAATAGGGCAAGAGGAAAGCTAGAGCGACGAGGTTGAGGGCAGGAGGAAAGGGAAAATTGATGACCAAGGGACAATGAGCACTGTAAGTGATTTATATATTTTATATTGGCACCCCCATACTCTTTAACTTGCAATTTTACTTCCAAATGGGATTGAAATCCCATGTTCTTCTTCTAATATTTCAACTATTATGATGAGAAATTGTAGTTTCTCAAGTGAATATAACTTATATAGGTATAGATAAAACCATTTTGTCACATAAATCTAAAACTATATAGCTAAATCTAAAAAATGTTGGTAGAAATTTAAAATATTATAGATGAATGTCCATGGGGTTGAGCTTAATTGATTTTTCACCATTTTTGGGCTAAGCCATGGCCATTTTGTCACTGTTCTACAAAACCCTCCATTTTCCCTCAATACACTAGGGTTTTAGAGAAACACCATATACCCGAAATCCCTAACTCAACTATTGTCTTCAACATATTAAAATCATCCTGAAATAAGGCAAACAACCTTCATTCATACTGTTCCATCCATTAAATTGACAAACCCTGACTTAACAACCACAAATTCACAAGAAAATTTCCCCTATTAGCCCTAGGGCATTACTTCAATGCCAATTTTCTTTCTTTAGCAGACCCCTAAATGCAATGAACCAATAAATAACTTATAATCATTCATATGACACCATTAATACATATAGGATCAAATAACTTCAAAGTCATCTTGCAACAATAGCACCTTACCCTTACATAAAGGATTGTAGATACACAACCTTCTACTCCTCAAGGAACATGAATCTTCCCACCCACTTTCTGATATAAAAATTAGGATTAAGACAATAAGGTCTCCATAATTGTTCACAACTCAACCACTTCCAAATGGCTCCAAAGGCCATCAACGTTACCAAAAAATCTGATCATAACCAAGACATACAAGAAATTTCCCAATCAAGGTACATTCCAATTACCCTCCAATGTTCATAAAACAAGATATAAAGAACAACTACTAATTTATACTATTGCCTTAAACAAGGTCACTGGTTCTGATTTCAAGAATAACCAGCCCTTTATCCAAAACAAATATGATCACACTCCTCACTCAACACTCAATACTTAAAAGGGATTACCATCATAGACAAAGCAATCCCCTTTTACTCTGTCAAACTTCCCTATGTTGTCTACACAATCTCTAATGGAGAGACACAACATTAAGAGAAAGCCACAAACTTCATTAGACTGTCAATACATTACCTTACTGTCTGATATCAATGACTCTTAAGAGAACATGAAAGGTATCATAAACTCTGTGGTTTGGGCTTCTAAAATTTTATGAGTATCCCAACCATCCACCAACATTTTCATAACACATTTATATACACAAGAACCTTCCCTTTGTCTGCAAAATAATTAATGTTGTTGACTGTTTTAAAAATCAGGGTTACCAATTAGTGTATATGAAGAGTTCAAACTCATGGTTCCACCAAATCAAAATATAAGAGGGCCCCAATGTCTCCCCTTAACCTCTTACATTCATGGAATTCATGTTCAAATGATTTACTCATATCAACATCCTTCCTTTATCACTGATATAAATCAGAATAATCAACTGATACCAACACATAACAATCCATGAAAAATCATACAATTGTTTGCATTCAATGCAACCACCAAGTTGATATAGGACCATTGAGATAGTAGAACATTTTTTAATCCTTATAACACAAATACATTCAAATTCAATGATCAAATGTAAAGAAAAACTCATTGATCATGTGAATTTCCTATTAAACCTTATTGTAATAGTCCTAGGGCATCCACCTTTGTTGACCAAACCTTGATCAAATGCTCTACAACCTTAGATTATTTTAAAACACATAAGGACACATTGCTAGAGGATATCAAAACCTGAACTCGTAGCTTTGGATTTCAACTCCAAATTGGCCTCCAAACAATAATTGATTGACCTAGCATTAAACTACATGCTTCAGCAATAATATAATTCATTTTCTAATCAAAATAACTTTATTCTAAAAATTGCAGAAGTACCATAGTTTTGAATCAAACCCTTAACCCACGCAAATTTTTCTCCAATGGAGACTTAACAAATTTGGCCCAATTGTGAACTCCGTTGAAAATCCACCCTAAGGTTTTCGTCCAAATCTTGTTGATCTACTGAAGGTTTATGTCCTCATCTTCACATCATCAAACAAATTCATCGCATCAAATCCATAAAGCACACTTACTACAGCTCAACAAGCCTCCTTATAAAGAACTCCAACCTCTCATGAGAATGAATGGAACACTTAGCACTCATTGCATCTAGGTGATGCTCACAGAGGTGAAGTGTCTGGCCTTCCCGAGAGGTCAATCCCAGTATGACTCCAACTCAAGTGCACTTATCCATGGAGTTTCCTCCAAGGTTAAACCCACTTAGCTTTCTATCCCATTTGAAAAACCTATGACAAGCATTGTGCCTTATGAACCATTAATTATAGAGCCTTTTAGCTCATCAATTAAATAACTTGTTTTGAATAAATTTCTTGCAATGAATTCAACAATTTTCTCTTACATCACAAACAACTTTGTATAACTACAACAAATTATTTTATATGGATTGGGAGAAGGCCTTCTCATTTGTAAGGGCTTACAAAGGTTAGAAAGTTAGAGTCTAAAGGGAATTAAAGAAAATTTATGGTTCCCATCGAGGTGTTGCCTACCCAAATGGAAACTACCTCAGAGGGACTATTATCTTCGAGGAAAGTGGTCCAAAAACATTCATAGACAGGTACATAAAGTAATAGAAACCTTCCACCAACTAACCCAGTCAACCTCCAAGAAATAAGACAATGACTCTAGATGTTCCCAAAACCCAAGGCTTCAAAACACAAGGTTTGGGAAACAAAATGCAACTTTTTGCACCAAAATTGCAAAGTTTCTCATAACAACTTTTGCAATTTTCAACCAAATGATCTCTTATCAACCTCGAACTCCTAAAACATGCTAAATATGAAATAAAACCATGAATTACATCACTTTTGGCCACCTATGGAGGGTTTGACCAGTGTTGACCTATTCAGGACCTAGTTGGCCTAGAGATGACAAAAAATGGCACAATGGCCTTAAAACTTTGATCCAATACATGGAATGACCTTATTTACTCATAAAAAGAAACAAAATGGCCTCATCACAGACTTATTACAAAGATTGACCCAAAATGGTCATGGTGGCCTCAAAGGGCTCTTAGTGCTCTTGCACCATAGACCCCCCCTAAGAAGATTCTCTTGTCACAAGACAAAATAAGATGACATATGTCTTAGCTTTATCAATGCCTTTTGAAATCAAATCAAAGTCCATGAAAAATAATTGAACAGGCTGAAGGGTGTGGAAAAATAAGTCCACCTTCCGGGAAACCTCTACTAAGTCCATGATCTCCTGTAGATGCTCTTTTTCACCTTATAGTTATGCTCACCCACGTCTTGATGGACCATGAAAAACCTCAAGGAATTTTTGGTAAGTATCTCTCTCATTTGATGGAGTGCAGGTACCACCAAATAGGTATTTTTCAGATTTGTCTTCCTCGAGTGAGGGAAATTCAAGAAGAGAAGAGGAAAGTGAGACATGTAGTTGGTCTAAAAGAGGGAGATCAACTAGAGGTCAAAATATTAGAAGAAAATTTTGTAAACACATGGAATTGTTTCTTGTTGAAGGGGGGTCATGTTCTTATGATGATGAGAGCATAGCTGACATTGAGGTGCCCTTGAGGTACAAACATCTATGGAAAAAATGGGTACTCAAGGAACTTCCTCCAATAAACACTGGTTTGGGCCTATTTTGCATGGACAACATAAAGGTTTGTTACGACAAAGTTACTGAATTGATGGAGTATGTCAGACCTTGTTACAGTGACAAAGATTGGATGCAACTGGTTTGATATACACGAAGTATGCGTAGGTATGCATTGTCAACAAATTATATACATCTAAAAAATAAGGATCAAAATAAAGGAGTGGCTATGAACATTGACGGAAGGCCAAAATCATCAAGGAATATTGTAGGATTTATAAACAATACACGACCTAGGTCAAAAAATAAGAAACCCAATTGCATATTCGAGGCATGCAATGGAAACTATGTATTTGTATGTGTGATAAAATCAATAACTAAAGGGGAAGAGTTCCTAATCGATTACAATTTGAATCACATAGATACAAACATAGTTACTATGGGGGTGGTACATATTATATACCATTTTACCCAACCTCCAATTAATGACTCCAGCTTCGACCTAGAGCACAGATCATGATACATCTTCAGGCGCTTCTACCCGACAGGTTTACCTCATTGTAATTGTACAAATTAGATATGAGAAAAATGTTTTATTATAATGTTTTTTTATAAGTTTATTGGGTTAATTTTAATAATGTTTTTAATATTCTTGTCGCAGTCGGCTAATCGGGGAAAGGCACCAATAGTAGAGGAGAGCATCCATAGGGAGGTGCAGTCACTATTATGTGATGATGACATCACATATTCCGCAAACCCTTTGGATATGATAAGGAAGACCCAAAAAAATACAATGAAGAAATCCTTTAGTTGTTATTCATAGTGCCTCGAACAGATGAGATAAGAGAAAGGGTTAAAATATTGACTGAGAGAGCACAAAACTTGCAAGTAAGTTGTCATGAGATATTTAATTATAACATAAGTTCATTCATGGTTTTATATTTTGTACTCTTTTATGTCATGAAATAAAATGTGTTGTTTTTACAAGATTTTTTGCGTCCTCGTGATGTTGTTGGCCATGATCAGGGTACTACAGGTGCTTCTCAAGAGTAGGGGTTGGTACAAGTGTCGATCCTGATCTTCCTGCACATACATCACATCATCCAATCCCATCATCTATGTCTGTATTGTCGATTGAAATTTTGGAAACACATAGCATGTAGACATCGAGTAGTGCACCCTCTGGCAGTGAACATGTGCCAAGACATGTACTTGGGGATGCAGAGGCCACTAGTACTGGTGATGTTTTAGCAGAATTTCTTGGATCTTCTCGTATTACTAGTACAGGAACATTGTTGGTCACATTTGTGGTGACCATGGATTTCGTTCCCATAAAGATAGAGAAGGTCCCAGGTACTTTAAAATGTTTTAATTATTATTATATATAATCCAATTGAAATTTACTTATTGATCACTCTTTTTGAACTAATGATCCCATGATCATTTTGCAGGAAATGATGTTTTTATAAACATCTAAATGATATTACATTGGAGATCTTCGAGACCACCATATGTGCATGATGGAATGCCCAAAATCAAGATTTAAAAGATGATCTCATTAATAGTTGTGTTGTGTTGTTCGGTAATAACACATTCAATCGAACCAAGGTCCTTAAGAAAGCTGGTGCCTATCTAAAGTATGTGATGGACCAATATAGGTCACATTTAGAGAAGAACAAAAAGTATGAGCATCCCCCCATGATTCCAGAGAGGGAGTGGAAGGACCTAGTGTCGGATGGAAAGGAGAAGGCTAAAAAGAAAAAAAGGAAAGACACCATCGGGCCAAGGAAGGTATGTGATACTATCAACAATGTAATTATATATTGATTACTCTTTCTTTTTACATAATCTAACGTATTTCAAAATTTTCATAGGTTTTTTGACAAATCGAAGGAAACAAAGGCAAGACTAGAAAAACACGGGCAACACAAACTTGGCTCTAGTGGTTATATGAAATTATCCACATGAATTGTAAGTATCAATAAATGAAATATTGCATCCAAATAATAAATTGCAAACAATTTTGGTTTTATCACACCATAGAAGCAAAATTCATGATCTTATGCAAAAATGCAGGGCTCTGAATTCAACAGAGTTCCCACAGAAGAGGACCTAAAGATTGCCTTCCAGCAAGGCTATGGATTCATGGTTGAATTCCCAAGACTCTTGATTGGGAAAAAAAAAGCTTCCACTACATCCGACACACAAGTAAATAAACTCAATGAAGTTTATTTAAAATTGAATACTTGTGCAATCTATTCAATATTAATTTCCACCATAAATTAATTATGTGCCTATCTATTTTAAATAGGAAAGCAATTATAATATTGCACGTGACATTGGAATGCAACCCGGTGAGGGTGGAGCACAACCTGTAGATGAAGGTCATAGTGTGCATCCAAGTACTGGATGTATTCATGTGCTATACAAAACACAGTATGGATTAATACAATTAAACATCTTTAATTGCAATTGGTGTATTAATTAATGTAACCTTCTGTGTTTCAACTTTAGAGAATGTAGAGCGTGATCAACATGTTGAGCATGATCAAGAACATGATGTGGCCCCATCAGGTAAAGAGGACCACTTAATGTTATTTTAAACATATTTAATTGCAACTGGTGTATTAATTAATGTAACCTTTCGTGTTTCAACTCCAGATCATGATTTAGAGGGTGTTCAACATGTTGAGCATGAGGCTATAAGACAAGATTAGGAACATGATATGGCCCCATCAAGTAAAGAGCACCACTCTAATATTCTTTTAATTAATGAAATACTTGTAACGATAATAATAAAACATATCAATTTAGCATTTGTTTGCTATTGTAGTAGACCCCCCCTTGCAGTGGTCTCCACGTCATGAGTACATGACTAGGAATACATTAAGATCACAAGCAAAGATCAAAAAAACTAAAGGGGGGACAAATGATTTAGAAAACGATACTCCACTTCATATTTTTTTAGCTGCAAAAAAGAAACAAAAAAAAAGTGATTGTAATCATATTATGACAACCATATTTTTGATAATATGTAAAAACTGAAAGAATGAATGCTATATTTTAATGAATGAATGTTATATTTTATTAATGGATGAATGAATGAATGAATGTGAAAATGTTAATGAATGAATGTTATATGTTATTAATGCAGGATGAATGAATGAATGTTATATATGTTATATGTTATTAATGTAGGATGAATGAATGAATGTTATATGTTATTAATGGATGAATGAATGATTAATTTTATATGATTGGGTATGGGGAATTAAGAGTGATGTGAGGGGGTAGGGGCCAAATGAGCTTCCACCATCATGTGGTTGGACCTATTAAGTAGAGAATATTAAACTATTCTTGAAACAAAGAGAAGCTCAATAAGGTAATGCGCTTTTCAATATAAGAAATGCATCATTTGAAGCATAAAACCAATATGCAAAGATGAAAGAAAGTGCTAAATTTTCACTATGGTGGCAGAAAAATTATTCTTTATACTGATGCCTTCATTTTCCAAGCCAATTTCTCCTACTTTGCATAGCTCTGTCATGTTTGTGGATGTGATATATCTCCTACACAAAAAAATGTACCAATTTACGATCTTCAATCCAACTACATCCATGTATCTTTTTAATTCCTCTATATTTCATCAATATCTTAACTATTTGAACCTTGTACAAATGTTTTAGATGAAGAACACATTATTGTGAAATGTGCCTCTAGTTGAGTAAAGTGAATCCATTCTCTACATCATAATTTGAAGTTGTTTCCATTTCGATGTTCTGAGTTTAGTTTTTATACATTATGGATTTGTATGAATACCACATTGTGTTTTTTGTGTATTTGGTTTCAAATATCTGTTTCTTTTATTTTTAGTGGTGACATAGCTCTAAAAATTGACTTTTGTGCATAACAGGTTAGTGGAAAAATTGACAGCTCTGAAGGGTTTAGAGGCTCGATTGAGATAGATACACGGATATTTGGATCTTGTTGTTGATGGGAGGCTTCCACTTAACCATGAAATTTTGTACCATCTACAAGTATGCAAATATTTCTCTACTTACATTCATTCAACTTATTGTCTTCCTTACCAAAATCTACCCTTGTTAAGCCACAACCATGACTAGCACATGACCAAAATGCTTCAATCTGAGTCATTAATCTTTGTCTTGACAAAAAGGATAATAGTCATAAATACATTACTAAGGGTAAACATATTTCATAAAGACCTATGGAGGATAAACCATAGTCTACCAATCCATTAGAAACTCACAGTGCATAAAACCATTGAAAATGCATCACAGTCATAACCTTTGCTAAGGGCACATGATAGTATTTTGGATTGTTTCCAAATTCATATCTATGATCATAAGAATCATAAGCCTCTGTAATCTTTATGATTTCCCTAAGTTTAATGACCGTTGACTTTTCATTTAGTTGACTATTCCTTTGTCTTAGCACTGCCACCCGTATTCATCAAATCACTATGCATTGTTGATCTTTCATCTCATAGTCCATTTTATTGATATTTTCATATATTTTTGTAACTGTTAATACCATCCTTTATTGATTATTGATTGTCTTTTAAATAACTTTCTACCTCTCATGATTTGGCATCTTCTTGAAGACTCTCAACTCTTTCCATCATTGCTCACTTGGTGAGGGGGACTATCACTATACTTGTTTGAAATTCTTGTGGACTGTCATCCTTTGAATCTACACTTTACATGACTATCTTTAACTACCCTTAGTTGATATTCCTTCTAGGTGACTTCCCTTTATATGTATGGTGATTGTCTTCTTTGAGCAATCGATTTGAGTGTCATTTGAATACTGAAATTTTCTCTTTCATGCCTACTAGGCATGTGCTTTGCTCCTCTTTTGTTTCCATTGACCTCATACATTTAATATGAAAATACTTTAGTGCTCTTGAGTTTTTTTATCATGATTCATAGGTAAAACCTTTATAACATAGTCATAAAGAGACCTATTGGGCACAAAACACAGTCATAACTTATAGTGATTAATCACTGTCAAAAGTCAATATAACTGTCCTTTCAACTTCACAAGGTCACTATCATTTAAATTTTCTAAAATGACTATCTATTGAAGACATTTATGACTATCCTAGGTTTTATTCATGGTGTTTGATATTTTTTGCACCCTCATTACTATCATTTCCCTTGTGAAAATCATCTTTTGTTAGTTGATTGTCATTATTTTTCCTTGAGATTTGACCCCTTTGTGATTTCTCATCAAAAATCTATATCTTTAGTATTCCTCCATAGCACTGCCCCTCTATTACATCATACATTGTGCATTTCTTCTTCCTCATGAATATCAATGCACATGATTTCCCTTGAAAATATATGGTTTGTTTGTTTGTGACTATCTTTTCATGCTTTTGACTTCCTTGTTGCACTTTCCTTGTAACTATCTTTAAATCATGCCATTTTCATAGGTTATTAGTCATAACAAACTATCCTTTCAACTTCACAAGGTCACTCGGTATTTTTCTTTTTATCCTTGGAATATCATCATGACTATCTTGGTGATCATTGTCCATCATTGAAGATTTTGACTCACTTTCCATGTCTTGAAATTTAGCATGTAAAACCTAAGACTCATGTCCTTATATGCTTCATGCCTCCAAGTATGTCCACAAAAATTTCATGGAACAAGTCTTTCCACAAAAAAATTCATGCTCTATGACTCATGCCCTATGATATTTTTTCTTGCATTTTTTCTCTCAATGTTGTTCCTTTTGTATGTCATTACATAAGATTGCCTTTAAGTGTCACCTTCTTACAAACCCTAGGGTTTAATGCATAAGGTATTTGTTAATTCTCTTTGCACACAATTTATTGTCGGAGCTAACTCTATCCATTGAATAATATCTGCACCCTTTTCAATGTAAGGTGACTACCATAAACCATTACCCCTTTCCTTCTTCACGGTCACTGTCTTAATCACACTAGATGTGACTTGAATCCTATGCCCTCTTGAGACTTGTAGATTTCCCATTCAATATTTGTCATGTCAAACATATCACTGGTCATTTGATCATATTTATACCCTACACTTGCATACCTTTTCTTTCACAATCCATTTTATTGTCATGCCTCTTTATGCTTGGACTATACTATCTTCTCATCAACTAATGACCTCTTATGGCAGTCACGAAGACTTATGATTTTCCTCTTCAATGATCTCATGTCTTTATTCATTAGTTTTCATTTCATTATTTTCCTTTTTTCATTATCACAGTCATTTATCTCTATTTTGTATCATCCTTGGTGCCCATTAATAGGTGACTGTGATGTAAAAATATTGCAAGAAACCTATCCTCTATTGATGATCTTTTAAATGTCATAAATGTCACGGTCTTTTAGCTACTTTCATCAATGAAATTCCCCTTGTTGTAGCTTCAATGAGTGTGCTTAGATATTCTTATGACTGTTATTATCTAAAACTCTTGCTCTCTTCACCTGATATTACTAGGGTTTAAAAAAAAAATTAAAGCCTTAGTGAACTCAATATCTTGAATGGTGTTTTGGTTGCGGTTTCTCTTATTGTCACATATTTAAAATCTCCACTTAATGAAAACAATCAACATAGCTCAATATCACCCATTGTTGGCTTCAAGTGCTCATTATAAGTAGCCCTTGTCCCATGAGTGATTTAGTAATAATTAGCTATCTGCCCTAGATCATTAACCTAGAAATATCCACTTTTCCAATCATATTTCACCAAATTACTTTTTTCGAAGATAGTTGCAGTTGAATGTATTTGTTAACATAAAGAGTTCAATTATCAAAAGCACTAACAAGTACCATTAAAGTAAAATGCAAGGGTCAAACTTGTCTAACAATACCATAGTAAAATTACTATGTACTAAATTGAAAATCATAGCTATGCTTACCAAGTCTACCCTTCTATCTTCTAAGGTATTGTCTTTCTGTAAAGCATTTCATTTAGAACACAAATATGTCCAGGCTTATAGAGAATATTTTTTGACAAGTACAATGTGGCAACCTATTTGTTTTGTACAAGTTTGGCATAGGTTTGCACAAAGTTTGTGTTTTTTGGATAACAGTTCTCCTAGTTTGAGAAGTTGTGGTTGTGTGAGTTCAACATTGTATTGAGTACCTAAACTGGTAGTCTACTAAGATAATTGATTTTCTTGTCTTCCCTCTTCTTTTGCTTGATCACTTGATGGAACTGCTATAAGGATTTTTTCCAATTTTCTTTGTGTATGTAAGAACTAAAGTAGGTTATGATGGGTGTGAATGATTCTCTCCTTACCCAAGATGCAGTGGCACCATTGATTGATAGCTTCTATGGTGGCATACAACTCCTTTTCATAGGCAGAGTGATATTGAAATTCTTAGAATGATACACAATCTAATGTTCATGCGTATGGGGTGGAGTGTGTAGTTAGATGTATTAGTCTAAATTTCAAAGAGGTGTGCTATGTTAGGCATTTTGTAGAGGCATTTCTTGAGCTCCTCGAAGGCATGTTGTGTAGGTGTCCACGAGAATGGTTTCTTAGTGTGCATGATTTGATTGTGTGACCATGCAATGTGAGAAACCAAGAACAAATTTGGGATAGAAGTTGGCAAGTTTGAGGAAATTTCACAAGCCAATGAGGCTACATTGTGTTGGTCAATCTCAAATTGGCTTGTTTTTGGTAAGGTCTACATGTATATTGGTGTGGTCAATGATGTAGCCCAAGTACTAAATCTATGTGGCTCCAAAAGTGTATTTTTTGAGGTTGTCTTGCAACTTGAATTGTTGTAGTGTATCTAGTATGCATGAGACTTGCTCCATGTACTCCTCCTAAGTTTTGCTAAATAGGTGGATGTCGTCTAAGTAGACAATGATGGAATTGGTGAAGATTTGTAGGATATCATTCATTAGGAACATGAATGTGGCTAACCCATTATGCCATCTATTCATACAATCCTTGGTTTTGAAAGATTTTTTTCAAATAATTTTAGTTTGAGCTAGTACTTAATGGTTTCCTAATTTTAGGTTAGTCTTGGTGAAGTATTATGCACTTTGAAACTGGTACAAAAATTCATTGATGCATGACAAAGGTTATTTGTTTCTCACTGTGATCTTGTTGAGTGTGTGATTGTCGATGAATAGGCTCTAGGCATCATCCTTCTTATGTGCATGGACTATTGGGCTGCTCCATGGTGAAGAGCTAGGTTAGATCTTGCCTTGATTTAGTAGCTCTTGGGTTTGATGTTGAAGTTAATCATTCTCCTAATAGAATTGTGATACAAATATATATTTAGGAGAGGGAATTTTCAAATCGATTTGTTGTTATATTGCACATTGTATTGGACTTGCATTCTTCAAATATGTCTTTGTATTGCTGCAATATCTTGTCAAACCTTTCTTGTAGCAATGGGGTTGGCATATTTGTGAGCACTATTATTGTGTGTACTTGCTTGTGTAGGTGCATTTATGGACTATGAGAAGCACAATTTTTTTTGTGTGGGAAATGATCTTGCAACATTGTTTAGTAGAGACCAAAGCTAGTTTGGCTTGTGATATTAACTCAAGGAGGTTAAGTTTCCACTTGTCATTATGTATTGTCCATTTTTGTGCCTTAAAATGGTAAATTCCATCATGATCATACACTCATGGTTCTCCAAGTAGGATATTGTACTAGAGATGTGACATCACAAGTGATAATTTCTTACAAAGGCTTGATTGCATACTCAAAAGTGCATTGTTGGCTTACCTAAATGCCCTAATTGGCTTCACTATGGTGGTAGATAAATATATATTTTTTTTAAAACAACAATATTTCATCGCAATTTCGATGAACATCATCTGACAAAAGACAAAAAATTCTTACGAGGTTGTTGTACCCGCGATGAAATTTTCGTCGTAATGGAAACTCCACCTTGTCAGAAAAATGGCGAATGTTTGTTGTTTTTTCAACACTTTTAAATGGGCACTTTGCAAAGTTTTTGTGTTTTTTTCATCAATAGATGGATGAAATTACGTCGATTTTGCAACGAAAACCACCAACATTTTCCATGGTGCTGACCAACGATGTTGGGTCATGGTTTAAATGAATAAATGTTTGTTGTTAAAGAGACGAAATTCCAACGACAAAATTTAAAACAGTGTTTCATCGGTAATTCAAAAATATTTTGTTGAAATATCACCAAACATTCATCGAAATTTGTAGTAAAATATAGTAGTGTCAAGAAATCAACCTTGTCTCTCTCCAAAGTACTTGCAAACCCTGCCAAGAAGATATCTCTCCAAAAGAGAGTTCACATGATCGATCAACCATCTAGTCTTTATGCAGTGTACCAATTGCTCCTGATCATTAGGCCATGTCTCAGAATCTATATACGATCTCCATATAAAACATGACATATCATCAAAAACATGATGCCAGTAGGGAAGTTTTCCAAGAAATATGTAATGAAGGAAATCTACATAGCAATAGGAATATGGATCCCCAATAGTACGATACTGTATACCATCAGGTCGAGTCACCGAGATGTGCTCCCAAGCCTATACATGAAGAAGAGGGACACCAACAGAAATAGATTTCCCACCACAATATGCAACCTCATGCATATCTCTGTATAGGTGGGCAAGGATACATGGAACCCATGTGTATCTGGTACCATGCTCGAACATCAGATTGATGCATATACCCCATCCCATAGGAAACTATTAGCCTCTCCTATCAAGAACAACAAGCCCCGACACCAAACCAAATAGAACAAGTGAAATAGGATCAACAATGCCAACAAAATTTGAAAAATCCATCTCAGACTTTTGAACCTCCAAACATCTCACACCAAGAACACAACGCATAGCAAAAAAATATGTAACGATCTCTCCATGAATGGGTATGCAGAGGATCCTCCACACATACTCAAGAGTAATGGTGGCCTCTCCAGTAGGTAAATGGAAGGACGAGGTATCTAAATGCCACATCTCCATGAGCACAGTCATCATCGTGTTATGACATTTGATGGTGGGTGTGTAGAAAATGTGTTGCAACTCGACAACATCTAAAATATCCTGCTCTAAAACATTGAAGCCAACGATCAAATTGAATAAATCATGTGGGTGTTGCTCCCTCAACTAGAGTGGATTAAGGACAACCTACAATCTTTCAACCAACGATGTTAAGGATTCGCTTTGAAAATGCAAAACAAACCTAAAACGATGAACAAATTGACTTAGGGTTCCAAAAAAAGTCAAAAGCAAAAGTTTTGTGTCAAAAGTAAGAATTTTTTTATCAAAAGCAATAAATTCAGGCAAAAGTGATGAATTTATTGTCAAAAGAGATGAATGAAAGCAAGAGCAAAAAAATCAAAAGCAAAGAAATTTTTTAAAAGTGCAAATTGATCACAAGAGCGACTAAATTGAAGCAAGCATATCAAAAAAGAAAATCAGAAGCAAAAATTTAAGTCAAGTGCATGAGTTTAGAGTAGATACGTGAGGAAAAATAAAATGTGAGCTATTTATAAAAGCAAAAGTGCTAAAACCAATTTAAAAGTGAAAAATTCCTAAACTTAACACTATCTTCTAGTTGGTCTTCATGCATTAATTATGCAAATGTGAAAATATGAAAACGAGAAATAAAAGCTAGAACATATCGAGGCACTGACGCCTGCAAGCCATCCAAACTTGCGAACCACGTCTGCACGATGTGGGGCTCCTCGAATCCTCGCCATAGCTGCTTGACAACTGACAAAATGAGAAAACCAAAGAAAAGAATTCTTTATATGCTCAAAGTAAAAATGAGGTAATTAGAACCCTAATTACCTATTTTAACTCCTCAAAACCCTAATTTTTTCTTAAGAAACCTTCCTAGTTTAAAATTAGGACCTCTCGAGAACATATTAACTATCAGCAAGAGACCTATAAGCTTAATTTTTTTCCCTCTACACATCATAACTGGAATAAAATAATTTTGTGAGCTTGACCTACAAATTGATAATTTTTGGCCAACCTCTCGAGGGGGCAACCTAGAGTCCTACCATCATTCTGCTAACCATCGGGGCATAGTGGGGCATATAATTTTCTTCAAATCTTAATCTTAACATCAAAATCTTTGAAACAAAGCAACCAATACTTTGTCTCAAAGAGGGGCAAAATGTAGACATGTAAAATTGACCTAACACTTATCACACACCTTAAATGACATTTTTGCATCATCGACATCATTATCATTGAATATCACTGCATTCACATCAAAAAGCATCCTAAAACCCTAATTCATTATATTAATTGAATAATACTACATTATTTAATTAATTCACTTTTTCATCATTTTTTACAAATTAAATAAATTTCATTTATTTAATAAAGTCCCGAAAACCGTAATCTATGATATTAATTGAATAATACAAAATTATTTAATTAATTTACTTTTTCATCAAATTGGACAAATTAAATAAATTTTATTTATTTAATAAAAGTCTTAATCTAACTTTATTCCTCCTGATTTGTTAAATAATGCAAATTATTTAATTGTGTCACTAATTCACTTTATTCTCCTAAAATCAATTAAATTATTAAAACATAATAGTTTAATTAATCACTTTCCCTCCAAAATTTGAATAAATAAATTATTCAAAATATCATCAAAAAGGTCAAATCAAGTCAAATCAAATAAACAACTTTGTTTGTAAAAGTCAAAATTGATTTACACATTCAACTCCAAAAAATTAATTAATTAAATGAATTAATTAACTATCCTCACCCACTGTCTTGATTGAGTAAATTACAAACCATCGATTCTCAATCTATTTCCTCACAGATCAATCTATTTCCTGACTGATCAATCTATTTATTCAATCATATTTAATTACATAATCAATTTCACAAATTATGCCCACCTAAATCCTCTCCACATCTTTCAACCGTCGATCAAGATATTCTACTATGCAATCCTAATCGTCCATTTCAAATCACAAATTCTATATAAAAAACCTCTTTCCTCTAAAAAAGGATCAGAGAATCAACATCAGTAAAACAATAAAGTAATGCAAAGATCATAATCGAGATTTTGACATCTTCAACCCACATCTTCGATCAACACACACACGTTTTTCAAGATCTCGCATGCATAATGGAGGCTTTGTATTGAATTGAACAATCCAACATACGTCAATACAGATACACTTTGACACGGGATCGTAAAGCTATTTCATTTTGAATTCAGTGTTATTGCTATTTTTCAATTTCATTCTTGAATTCTTGATTTTATAGTTACATTTCATGAGTAATGAGCATAAATCAATTAGAATTTTATTGTTTATATTAGTTTCTAATCATCGATTTGATCATTCACATCTTCCCGATTTCCCCCTTACACAAAGGTTATTAGTGGTTTAATGGAATCGAAATAGTTCTCATCTGGATTTTGAGGAAACTGGTCCAAATCAATCTTCCTTGCATCCTCCATCTTCATTCTGAAATCATCATTTCCAATGAATCGCTCATTTATGTCAAAATCCTTTAGCAAACCAAGCTCTATCAAGTTTCTTACCTTTTCATCTAGCTTCTTCATCCTTTTTGTAGCCAGATCTAGAAATTCCTATGTTTCTCACTCATTTTCAAACAAATTTGAATGATAAATGACAAGTGCATTGAGGTATCAATCCAATTATTAATTCCTTTTTATTTCAATTCATTTTCACTAGCTTTGTAGACTAATTGCTGAATTTTCTTTGTAGTTTTCTCAAATGACATCATTTTTTGTTGTACATAAAATATTATTTGAACTTCCTATTATATAGTATCATAGCATTAATCAATTGAAACAACTCACACAAATGATTGATCCTCTACATTATTTCCTCCCAAATATTTTATTTCATATGCCTCATTGTTTCTCTATAAAATGAAGTTAACTTATTTTGACAAGAGTTTACTTCATTTTTTGCTTCCCTTAGATTTGTTGCCAATATTTCACTTTTTTCTCTCTTCCTCCAATTTTTCTTCCCACCATTTATTTTCTTTTGCCTGGTTTTGTTTTAATTTTTTAAAGTGGATATTTGCTCCTCATATTTCTTTTTTTTCTCATCTAACCTTTGCTTCAGTTCTTTCAATTCCACTTTTGTTTGTTTATCCTCTTTGCTTGTAGATGTAGAGGCATAATTTTTTGTTCTTTTTTCTAATTCATTGCTCTTGTTATCTGTTGCTTTCCTCTTTGCTTTCTCATTTTCTAGGTCTTATTGTAACTTTTCTATTTGAATCTGCAACCCTCTCTCTCTCTCTCTCTCTCTCTCTCTCTCTCTCTCTCTCTCTCTCTCTCTCTCTCTATTTTAGCAATGATGTGTACACAAATTTATTATTCTTCTTTGATACATTAATTTTGTTAGTATTTTTGTATCCAAAAAAATCTAATTGGAATTTTCTTACCTGATATTTAGATTGATCCATCTAATTTTTTGGTTTATTTTGAACTATGGGAACAACAAACATGTACTTCATGATTTATTTATTTCGGTCGAATGTGGGTAATACCCTAGTTGTTGCAAGCTCTGAAGTTATAGAAGACGCACTCTCTATCAATTGCTTCCTTTATTTTTTATACAATGATTTCTTTTTAAACTCATCATTGTAATCAAAACTTGGTGGATTCATAAATAATGGAATGCTTGAATGGTGAAGGAATAGGAGTACTTGGAGTTGTTTTTGTAGCCACACTAACTAGGGGGGTGCCTGGAAATAATTTATTTTTGGTGGAACTAGTAGTTGGACTTGGACCTTCACCTATCATAATCCTTTCCCTCTTCAATATGCCTTGATCACTTGATGTTTGTATGGTATCTTGTATTGTTGGCCTCTTGTGTGTAATTTATTTTTGTAGCACATTTTGACCACTAGTTGTACTACTACCCATACCATCACCACTAGTGGTAGTGCCAGTTGCACTAGCTTCTCCACCATGGGCATGCCATAGTTGTGATTGTATCTGACCGTGAGGATTAGGATTTGAAGTTGTAACAAAATGAATTATTTTTGTTGTACTTGTATGCCCTTGATCTATTTTATAAGCTCTAATGACTCATTTATCAACTATTTTTATAGGTTATACATCTCTTACTGTGCAAGGGCTTTGTCCTTGGGATCCCAAAGGACCACCTTTATAACCCATTTTTTGGCTATGACTGCTCCTGAAGTATATGCTTCTTTTGTGGCCTCACTTAAACCAAATTTAAACTTTCTTTTCTCTTCCATATCATCATCAATTTCTTGATCTTCATGTTCATTGAGATGCTCTATATTCCACAATTTTCTAAACTCAAAATCTTCTTTGATATCTCTAAACTTTGCTCTAGTTTTTGGTTTGCCTAGCTCCTTCCTCATAGACCAAAAGGTAGTATTTTTTTATCATGACCAATTTTTTTGTGTAACATCCTTATCTAGAGAATCTAGCATTTTAACTCTACTAGATGGTTTATCACTTTTTTCATTAAAATTGTTGTAACTCCTTATTTGATTCTCTGCTCCTATCTATTGGTGCAATGCCATAATTTCTGCTAACAATTGTTCAAAATAAATACCTTTCTCGACAACAATTCTCTCCATTGCTATTTTGACCTTACCCCAAGAATCCATGTTTCTCAATTTTTCAAGGAATGGTTTACTTTGATGTTGAATTCTACTTGTAGCATTCCTATTGGCCACAATCCTTACTTTAATGGTGTCGCATGGATCATATTGCTAGTGATAGATAGAATCAAATTTAAAAAATCTCAAAAGATCAGGTGCCACACTAAATTATTTTCTCTTGAATGTGAACCCTCCACATGAAAAAGGTAAAGAAGGAAATAAGGTCTTCTTTTACCAACTGAGAAAGTATAGTTCATTAGTACTCTCCATCTACCTTACATATTCCAATGCAAAAACCCTTTTTGTCACATGAATTGGAAGTTTGTATGGATATACTCTTGATCCATAAAATATTAGAACTATTTATTCTTCCATTAAGTACCAATCAACCAATTTTATTTATTTTCCTATTTGAATGTAATTTATATAAGACATAGGCAATCTAGGAATGTATTTGTAATTGTTTGATACAATGGAGCCAAAAAGTAGTCTACAAAATTATTATAGTTCCTTCAAGAATCATGCATCCTTATCTTAGTGGTACAACCATATACTGGAGCCATTTTATTTTCCTCAACATTCATATAGGGTTGAATCTAAAGCTTGTTGATCTGAAACATTCCACTAAATTTGAATACAAAAAATAGCACAAGTACGTTGTGAACCTAAATGTCTTAGTGGACTATGAGTGTATACCTCCTTTAATCATTTAAAAAAAATTATGCATGGATTCTACAATGTGCTCAATAAATTTATATTTGACATGTGGATCAGCATAATGGATATTAAATATCATTTCAAGGAGGCATTCACCCACTTCCTGATTGCTATATAGTTCAAGGAAAAATGCTAGCATGGAAATAGTATCTTGAACCCATGGTTTAAAATTTTCAAAATCATAAGGAGGCTTATGATTACCTTTCAATTTGTTTCTATTTTCAACTATTTTATTTAGGAAAGTATGTTTCTCCCTTTCATGCACTGCTTCATAATCACTAGCAAGATTTTCTAGGTCAATGTGGACGTTTCCAAATTCTTCGACTATAATCCCCAACACTTCCACATTTTTCTGCATTAATGGATAACATTTCTTCTTTGTTATCTACATTAACCATTTATCTTTTGTTATCATCATAATTGTGGGCATAGACCATGATAAATTATGGGCAAGGGAAAACTTCATGTAACATCATGGACCCTAATCCAAGTACCCATGGTGCTCTGACACTAAAATTTTGCATTTTCTTTGTAGCCTTATTCTAACATGAAAATCTAAGTTATGAGGTAAAGCTACCATAGAGTTTAGGATCATAAATACTATGGTATTCATCAGTGAAACCTGAGGTTTTAAGAAATCCAACATAATCTAATTTTTCTCTGCCTTTCCCAACAACTGGTCTTCTCTTTCTAGTGGTGGTAGAACTAGACATGCTTGTACAGTGTGAAATCCCTCTTAATTTTCTATATCCTCTCAAGTTCTCAACTCTAAACCCAAAGTTTGACAAAATAAGAATTCAAGAAATCGTGAAACATAGGAAATTTTATTTCACTTACTCAGATTTTTATTCTTGAAAAGATTAATACTAATAAGCGTGGATTGGATTTGTAAGTTTGTTGGAACCCAAAATTTCCCTAGTGCATTACAATGAGCAATCTGAAATCTCCCTGTGTGCTAACTCTATCACTTAAAAATAAAATTACTTAGCAGTAGAAAGTTCACTTTTTTTTTTGTTTTTTCGAATATTAAAGTGAATGAAATTTCAATGTGTTGCCTCTAAAATACACAATTAGTACATCACATTTGTTCTACATTTCTGTACCTTCTATTAAATTTTAATTGATCACTTTTAGTGACAAATGTCATTCAAATTTTCCATCTCAAACAAATTCTCAACCGTTGATCTTTGTAAATCTAATGATTATAGGGTGATTTTGGCAGTTTGAGTTTGTAATCCTAGCGCTCTATGAATTTCATTATGGAATGCAACTATAGCCATCCATCAAATTTTCATTGAACTATCGAGTAATTTATGATATAAACAATAAACATGTGTTTTAAATTTGTTTAAACTTCAGTACAATAGGATACATGGTAACACAATCCTCATGAGATTTGACTTTGATAGAAAATTTGTTGGAGACATTGAGATGAGTCCACATGTCCACTTTGTAGTTTTGTAAGTCAAATACATATCTACTTGAAGAATCTTGCAAACTTGCAAAATCCAACTAAATCCATTTAATTAAGAACATGCAAAATAATCTTCTTAAGCGATCGCTAGGAGAGGATCAAGGCCAAGGGGTTGGTAACTTGATGTAGAAAAGGATTTAATAAAATGACTAATGACATCAAGAATCAAGGGAGCAATTCAACAAAAAAAATAGAAATCACATTTTAGAGAACCCTAGCAAGAGTGACAAATTTTAGTGTTTTTAGTGGTTTTTTTCAATTTGACGGCAACTGTTGATTATCAAGATGAAGAAATATTGCAATATTAACTTAAATGTGAATGAAAATTTGAAATATGTAGATTAACCTTTAGCCTTAGTATGAAGAATGAATGAGAGAGAGGGAGATAGAAGAAACTTAACACATGCAAGAACAAATTTACGTGGAGCAACCCCGAAGGGAAAAAAATCCACCACCAAAAGAGAGGAAAGTATATTACTAATAATTTGAGGTATTACATGCAGAAATAGACTTCTCTTATCAACCTCTATAAAATCTAGTAGCACCCTGTTACCCAACAACTTGCAAAACTGAATTGAATAACTCTAGCTCAAGGCCCCAATTTAAAGAGATTTCTAAGGATGAAAGCCACCATGGTTTCACCAAACAATAGGCAGAAATAACACCTAGAAAAACCCATGCCTCCCTCCTTTAAATTATCAAAAAATACCAAAAATATCCTCTTACAAATGCTCTTACAGTTGTCATAAGGCATCTCTCATGCATGGGCGCTTGGGGTCCAAAACTAGCATATTATGTCATAGGGAATATGTCATACTGTCATAGAATCTTATGAAAACTGCCATACATTTCATAGATGCTCTTACAACACTCTATTTTGACCCAAAAACCTCATTATAGAAGATTCCAAAGTGGGATGCCTAGCTATTTTGTCCTTTTCCAAAAGGAAAAATGATAACGGTAACACTACATTTACATTGTCTCTTTCACCACCATTGGTCAAACAGTTTCACCTCTAATGGGTAAATGTACAAAACACTTTAGGAGAATAATTAATTAAAATATTTACAAGTTTTATGACACCTAAATCCTAACATTCTCCCACTTGACATCATACATTGTAAATTACACCCATAGAGATATAATTATATAGAATCAAGTACAATGATCAAGGCACATGGCCTTCCTACACCAAGAGAACTTATCTATGGTGACTGGCTTCATAAGAGAATCTACAACATTATCCAAAGTGTCAACATTTTCAATCAAGACCTATCCATTCTCAACCATTTCTCACACAAAGTAATATTGAACATCAACATGCTTAGTACGAGCATGATATATAGGATTTTTAGCCAAACATATGGCACTCTGACTATCACATCCAATCCTCACTATCCTGCAATCAAAACCAATACCATTACCAAGTCTCTGTAACCAAACCGCCTCCTTATAGGTGTGTGTAGCATCCATATACTCTGCTTTAGTGGTAGACAAAGCAACTGTAGGTTGTCTTTTACTCATCCAACTCACTGCAGCTCCAAATAAAGTAAACACATAGCCACTAGTGGACCTTCAACTGTCCAAGTCACCTACCCAATCTGCATCAACAAAACCTTGTATATACAATGAATTATCAACATTATCAATACCATGATAAACCAAATAGTAATCAGAAGTTCCTTGCAAAAATATCTAAATACCCTTTTAACAAAATTCCAATGTTCTTTACCATCGTTAGACATAAACCTATTTAGAACTCTCATTTCTTGGGTTATATCTTGTCTAGTACAAACCATTGCATACATTAAACTACCAAGAACACTAGTACAAGGAAATTTATACATTTCATCAATATCATCATCTGACTTAGGAAACATATCTAAACTCAACTTAGTACCAACAGGAAATGGAATATTTATTGGTTTACAGTCTTGCATACTAAACCTTTGCAAAATAGTGTTAACATACTTACTCTGACTTAACCAAAACTTTTTGTGAACCCGGTCCCTAATGATTTCCATCCCAAGAATATATTTAGCAGACCCTAAATATTTCATATCAAATATCCCAGAAAGCTAAGTTTTAAGCTCCCTAATCATTGCCTTATTGTTACCAATGAACAACATAGCATCCACATATAGGACAATAATCAGTAACTGATCATCAATAACTTTGAAGTAAACATAGTGATCCTCTTCACTTCTAACAAAACTCAACTTTAATGCAAAGACATCAAATTTTTGGTACCACATCCTAGGTGACTGTTTCAAACCATATAGAGACTGTTTTAACCTGCAAACCAAGTGTTATTTTCCTTTCACAACAAAATTGTCAGGCTGCTGCATATAAATTTCTTCCTCAAGATCCCCATGCAAGAAAGCAATTTTAAAATCCATTTGTTCTATTTCTAAATCATAAGCAGCAACAATCGATAAAAGGAATCTAATAGAAGTTAACTTAGCAACAAGAGAGAATATTTCACCAAAATCAACTCCCTCTCTCTGGGAGTAGCTCTTGGCCACTAATTTGGCCTTGTACCATTTCAACTTACCGTTTACACCAAACTTATTTTTATATACCCACTTACAACCAATGGCCTTTCTTCCTTTGGGAAAACTAACAAGATCCCAGGTGTCACAATTTTTCAAAGACGTCATCTCATCCTGTATGGTTGCATCCAAGACTCACATTCTTCTGAAGAGAGAGCCTCCTTAAAAGATCTAGGTTCATCATCAATACATAACGAAACAAATTTACAACAAAAATCAGGTGGGTTATACCTATCAACTGGATTTTGTTGTCTTGTGGACCTTCTCAAAGGTGGATTAAGAGGTTCCTCCTCATGTTCATCCTCATTGTTTTTAACTTCTTCTGTTACAACAGATTCTTTAGAACTCTCTTCTTCTTCATCATCTTCTTGTCCATCTCTCTGTTCTTCCACATGTGCATCTTATTTCTTAGTTTCAAAATGTGTCATTTTTGACTTTTCCTTTGGTTGCTCATCTTCAGAGTTAACTCTAAATTCCCTGAAAAATTACATCTCTAGAAAATATCATCTTTCGTGTTAGTGGATTCCAAAGTTTATAACCTTTAACATTTTCACCATAACCTACAAAGATGCATTTCTGAGATTTTGGATCCAATTTAGACCGCTTCTCTTTAGGCACATGAACAAAAGCCTCACAACCAAAGATCCTTAAATGTGAAACTGAAGGCTTTTTACCCAACCACATTTCATAAGATGTTTTATCAACAAGATATTTACAAGGAGATTTATTAATTAAATAACAAGCAATACCAATAGCTTCTACCCAAAAGAATTTATCTAATTTAGCACTACTTAACATGCTCCTAGATCTTTCCATTAGTGTACGGTTCATTCTTTTTGCTACCCCATTTTGTTGGGGTGTGTAAGGTGTAGTATTTTGCCTAAAAATTCTTGCATGTTTGCAAAACTCATCAAATTCCTTAGAACAATATTCACCCCCATTGTCAGATCTCAATACTTTTATCTTATAATTTGTTTTCTTTTCAACCAATGCCTTAAATTCCTTAAATTTGGTGAAAACTTTAGATATTGTATGCATAAAATAAATCCAAGTGTATCTTGAGTAATCATCAATGAAGGAAACATAATAATGAGATCTACCCAAAGAATCTATATCCACTTGACCACATACATCTGAATGAATTAGTTCTAACAATCCATTAGCTTTATTAGTTCCTTTAGGAAATGATGACCTATTTTGTTTAGCAAACAAACAATCCTCACAGAAATCATTTTTACCAACAAAATAATCAGAAATATCGTCTACTACTTTCTTATCAAGTATGGTCCTAATACCT
Organism: Sequoiadendron giganteum; assembly: GCA_007115665.2. Taxonomy (NCBI): domain Eukaryota; kingdom Viridiplantae; phylum Streptophyta; class Pinopsida; order Cupressales; family Cupressaceae; genus Sequoiadendron; species Sequoiadendron giganteum. Next base: position 357,134,781 of record CM021109.1, read on the forward strand.
TTTTCACCAATGTGACCCAATCTATGGTGCCACAACATACATGCATTTTCAATGCTAGTTACAAAAGAGGAATTACAAAAAGTAGAGGCATGTAGCATAAAATAATTCCCTGTCTGAGATCCTTTAGCAACCACCAAAATTTCCCTTACCATCCTGCAACCAGACTTGTCAAATGTCACATGCATTCTCATATCATTCAACTTGGAAACCGAAATTAAATTTTTTGTAAGTCTTGGAATATGTAAAACATCATCAAGAATTTTAACCCTCCCATCACTTAAACACAACTTTACCTTTCCTTTACCTATTATCTTTTGTGATTTATCGTCACCCATGAAGACCTCTCCTCCATCATATTCTTTGTATGTAGAAAACCACTCCTTATGAGGAGTCATATGGAAGGAAGCACTTGAATCAATAAGCCAAGCATCATTACAAATTGTGTTAGCTAAAATAATCAAAGCATCAGAATCACCATTATCAGAGGAATTTTTCATGGAGGAATCTACATTTTTTTTCTTGTTTCTACATTCCTTCGTCACATGTCCCCATTTACCACAATTCCAACACTTCACTTTTCTCTTTTCAGGGGTCTTAGATCATCCTTTAGACTTATCCTTCCTCTTATCCCCTTCAGGCCCTTTCTCCTTGGACCTACCTTGCGCATGCAAGGCATCTTGGGAGCCACTATGCATGGTATTTCTCATCTCCTTTGAAAGAATTATGGGAATAATATTATCCATCTTAGGTTCTGAACCACCACTTGTTATAGCAACAATTAAATTTTCCCAAGATTCTAACAAAGAGAAAATCAATAAACTGGATTTATCCTCATCTTCTATTTTAACATCAATAGATGCAAGCTGACTTATAATCAAATGAAAAGCATTCAAATTTTTAACAATAGAATCACCATCCTTCATCTTTAATGAATATAAACATCTTTTGAGATACAACTTGTTAGAAAAACTCTTAGTTTGGTAGATTTCACCTATCTTCCTCCAAATATTGTATGTCATGTCTTTTGAAGAGATATTCAGGAGGATAGAGTTAGTGAGACACAATCGAATGGTCCCTCGAGCCTTCTTGTATAACTTATTCCAATCTTCATCTGACATGGATGAAGTAGATGGATTCTTATCAACTGAAACTAGTAACCACTAATCTCTCTCCTCAAGGAGATCCTCCACTTTCAACTTCCACATCTCATAACCAATGCCATTGAAATTCTCAATTTCTTGATGAGAAGTGGAGGCCATGATAAGAAATCTTTTAAAAATCTGCAAAACCCACAACACAAAAGCTCCCACTGTAGCGAAAAACCTTCAACACTCTAAAAGGAAAGTGTCCCTTCCTTAACAGAACCATTAGCTCTAATACCAAATGTTCATTATCAAGGTGAAGAAATCTTTCAATATGAACTTAAATGCGAATGCAAATATGAAATATGTAGATTAACCTTTAGCCTTAGTGTGAAGAAAGAACGAGAGAGAGATAGAAGAAACATAACAAATGCAAGAACATATTTAAGTGGAGAAACCCCGAAGGGAAAAAACTCCACCACCGAAAGAGAGGTAAGTATATTACTAATAATCTGAGATATTACATGCAGCAATAGACTTATCTTATCAACCTCTGTAAAATCCGGCAACACCCTATTACCCTGCAACTTGCAAAACTGAATTGAATAACTCTATCTCAAGGCCCCAATTTAAAGAGATTTGTGAGGATTAAAACCACTGTGGTTTCACAAAAAAATAGACAAAAATACCACCTAGAAAAACCCACACCTCCCTCCTTGAAATGGTCAAAAAATACCAAAAATAGACTCTTATATATGCTCTTGCAAGTTTCATAAGGCATCTCTCATGCATGGGCGCCTGGGGTCCAAAAATAGCATATTATGTCATAGGGAATATGTGATACTATCATAGCATCTTATGAAAACTGTCATACATGTCATAGATTCTCTTACAACACTCTATTTTGACCCAACAACCTCATTCTAGAAGATTCCAAAGTGGGACGCCTAGTTATTTTGTCCTTTTCCAAAAGGACAAATGATAATGATAACACTACATTTACATTGTCTCTTTCACCACCGTTCGTCAAATAGTTTCACCTCTTATGGGTAAATGTACAAAACACTTTAGGAGAATAATTAATTAAAATATTTACAAGGTTGATGGCACCTAAATCCTAACAACTTTCTTTTTTCATTTGTATTGCTTTATGTTTTAAAAATACATGCAAATATTTCATAAATAGATGATTCTTAATTTCTTAAAGGAAAAAAATCTAATTTTTCTAAGTTTATTTCATTCCATTATGTGCAAGTGCTACTACTAGTTTTCTAGAAACATTAATTATGTTGCTAATTGCCTGTATAATTTGAATACACACTGAGCACACAAAATAATTATTTATTGTAAATGAATAGCAAAGAATAATGCAACCATTTATTTTATTACAACTGAATAATTGAATTACAACGTTACATTATTACATAGCTTTTTAAAGATGAGTAGAGCATGCAGGCTCTTGTTTTGTATAAATGGCACATGTCACTTTACATCAGATACAATTGATTCCAAGATGTTGCTAGTGATAATAGAATACAAACCATATTCTCAAATCATATGGCTTTTTTACCATGGTTTGGATCTTGGGATCTCAAATATGGTTCTGCATTTATAATATTCTTATTTTGACCCACTAGAACAACCTAAAATGACATAATTTATTACAAGCTGGTAGTAATGGCTATGGGACCCATACCATATTATAAAAAAAATGACTTTGAGAATCCATAGGATTTTCCTACCATATTGGGTAAATGGGAGTTGTGAATATAGAAAATGTACTTATCTTGGTTACCAACTAGACTTATGTAGAAGATGAGAAGGCATCTCCAAGGCACCGGGATAGCACACAATAAGTTTGAAAGTCCATAGTTCCTCTTTGAGGGCCTTTGTCAAAATGGAGTATGAGAAGTCACTAGCTTTGAATTTAAACAAGATTAAGATACTTATGTGGGTGCACACTCTATGAAATAACTTATATCCTTTAGAGCTCCCCATCCTAGTTCAAAACTTATCTCAAAAGCTAGATTAACTTCTTTCCAATTCCACCCATTTTGAACTTGAAGGAAATTGGTCTTTTACTATGTAACTACATAACTGGAGCCATGATAATTTAGAGTATCCCCAATAATACCACATCATCTTATTCCTTATTAAACTTACAAAACGAAAACCCTTATGAGAATTCAGAACATTGCACTCAATAGTAAACCCTTCGACGAATGATTTTAGACTTCAACTATTCTCACTATCCCTATTTATGGGACATTTATGAGCTCTTAGCTCACCATCCTAATCCCTATTTACTCGTGACTCATGTGAGGTATAATTGCTCTTTTTCAATGCAAAGCAAGTAACCAACTTAATCGTGTAACTTAAGTCTTACAATGTTTATTTTGATTAATGCCTAGCTACATCCACACTATACCTCAAGCTAACAAGTTGTCAAGTATGTCACTCAAACAATATGAAATCATTATAAATCTTATGTCAATTGATCACTGGATTAATGACATCATCATTTACAGTATGTCATGCAGTTTTCCATATCAAGTTATCCAATCAATCGCTTTGGATGTACATATGGCATTAATTTTTGGTATCACAACCATATTTTATTCAAAGAAAGACAATTTGATAGATATGCAAAAATTGATAAAAAGAAAACATGTGTCATACTTTCTTCCATTTTCAGTATCAAGTTATCAAATCAAACATTTTGCTCGCTTGGGATCAAAAGATGAAATTAATTTTGAATATTTTAAAGGTATCCAAGGTACATATGGCATTTAACTATAGTACCGCAAACACATTTTCTTCAATGAAAGACAATTTGGCAGATATGTAGAAATTGATAAAGAGATCGAGAATTAAATGGAAGGTAGAATACTTCGAGGCATTGAAAATATAAATAATTAAATGACTTGTTGTAGCTTAATCGTTATCAATGTCTATTAATAAGTCAATAAATTTCACTCACTTATGATCAAAACTATATGTTGAACTCGATAATTTGTCCATCAAATGGAAAAATATTTTTTGTACATATCTTAATTTTTCTTAGTATATTAATGTTATATTAACTTATGAAATAATAATATATTTTTAGAGTATACTACGATTTTTATTTTCATACGAGTTTCTTGACAATTAAGAGTAATATTAAATATGTATGTCAAAAAAGTAAACAAATAAATCATACAAAAAATATAAATATAGTTTCAATCTTAAAAGTCACATTTTTATATTGAAGAAAGCAAAAAGAATTTACAAGAATTGAGCCACAAAAATTATTTTAATTTAAGTATTCATGAAGTACATAGCCAGCCTGGCCAAAAAACCACTAACCATGACAAAAAAAACATGTCATAAAATACATATTACAAGAGTTGTACAATAAAATATAGATACAATTCATTACTAAAAAATTATGTGACAATAGCAAAGGCCCTAAATCGGGTGTTTGAGTAGGAGGTGAATTGAATTGAATAAAGTAAGAGCAAAGAAGAAAAGGGAATCACCCAAATCCTTCCTCCAAAACTCCAGACTTTGCAATGATTCATTTGTTGTATCACACACTAGACCACACCTCATAACAACCAAGAAAAGATCTTGCATTGTAGAAGCAACCATTTCAAATTTATAAAGATTCCACCAACAAGCGCTAACCCAAATTGAAAATTGTAATGCAAAGAAAGAAAGTAAATAAAAGGCTGCAAATAACGCATTGCCGGTGTCTTCACCAAATCTTTATCCAATAAAATTTCCATGAAATTGGACAAGAAATCAAAAGTTACCTCAAAAAATAGAGCATGTGGATTATTTTGAAGCTATTCCCTACCGACAACTATTCTTATAGCATCCTCAACCTAAATACAAGGAATAGTGAAAACCATACCTTGCTTTCATCTATCATATGCATCGTTGCTTCTTTTCTCCCAAAAATATTTGGGTAGCATGACACACCATGAAGACTCCATAATATCACATTGAATTGTGAAATTATAAATAGAGAAGAAACCTAGAAAGAAAGAAAATCGAAACTATGTAATTGAGCAAAGAAAGAGTAGAGAAGAAAAGCGAATCACCCAAATCCTTCCTCTGAAACTCTAGGATTTGCAATGATTTATTTTTTGTATCACACACTAGACCACATCTCATAACAACCAAGGAAAGAGCTTGCATTGTAGAAGCAACCAGTTCAAATTTTGGAGATTCCACCAACAGGTGCTAATTCAAATTAAAAATTTGAATGCAAATAAAGAGAGTAAATGAAAGGATACAAATAACATATTTCCAACATCTTCACCAAATCTATATCCAGAAAAATGTCCATGAAATTGGATAAGAAAGAAGAAGCTACCTCAAAAAATAGAGCATGTGGGTTGTTCTGAAGCCATTCCCTACCCACAATTATTCTTACAGTATCCTCAAACTGCACGTAAGGAATGGTGAAAACCATACCCTAATTTCATCTATCATATGCATCATTGCTTCTTTTCTCCCAAAAACATCTGCCCAGCATGACACACCATGAAGACTCCATAAAATCACAATGAATTGTGAAATTATGTATAGAGAAGAAAATTAGAAAGAAAGCAAAGCCAAACTATGAAATTGAACAAAGTAAGAGCAGAGAAGAAAAGAGAATCACCCAAATCCTTCCTCTAAAACTCCAAACTTTGCAACGATTCATTTGTTGTATCACACACTAGACCACATCTCATAATAACCAAGGAAAGAGCTTGCATTGTAGAAGCAACCAGTTCAAATTTTGGAAAGATTCCACCAACGGGCGCTAATCCAAATTGAAAATTGTAATGCAAAGAAAGAGAGTAAATGAAAGGCTGTAAATAACATATTGTTAGTATCTTCACCAAATCTTTATCCAACAAAATATCCATGAAATTGGACAAGAAAGGAGAAGCTACCTCGTAAAATAGAGCATGTGGGTTGTTCTGAAGCCATTCCCTACCCAAAATTATTCTTATAACATCCTCAACATGCACACAAGGAATAGTGAAAACCATACCCTACTTTCATCTATCATATGCATTGTTTCTTCTTTTCTCCTAAAAACATTTGGGTAGCATGACACACCATGATGAATCCATAATATCACAATGAATTGTGAAATTGTGAATAGAGAAGAAACTTAGAAAGAAAGCAAAGCCAAATATATTATAAATGATATGAAGAACATCAAGTTGGTGAAGTATATATAGAATGAAGACATCAATACTTAGAACTTGAACATTTAATTCACCACTTGATGTGACACACTAACAATATTATTTCGAAAAAATTGAATCATGACTTAAGTGATTTAATAAATAATAAAATGTCAACCATTGATAAATATTAATTATATTTTCTAACGGTTCTAGCGTTATAACTTATTTTGGAGATATGAATTCACAAGTCTAGTGTTTTAGACATTTGCTTCCAGAATGCAACTATAGTCGTCCATCGAACAGTTATATTGCATTTTTCCATATCACATTTTGATCTTGTCAAAGCCTTTACAATCTATGATCTTGTGATAACATTGTTCTTGGATGAACTTAGCGCTAACTGTTGATTCCTTTTAGACCATTAACCACAATTTTGGTCCTACTGAGGATAGATGTCACAATCCCACATTACTATGGAAAATATTTGACATCACCTTCTAAGAAATGCGAGCACGCAGGAGCCGCCCGATCATTAATCGCTAATCTCAGTCGTTGATTTTTTGTGAGAAAATATTTGTCACCATATTTAGGAGATAAAAGAGTCTTTGATACTCCATGAAATCATTAATCGCCTAGATCGAGGGGCTAGTCATCACGATGACTCCAAAGGATTAAGTCATAACTTAAGCGACCTTCAACTGTCATTACCCAGTCAATGATAAAATATCATTTCGAGTGTCATGACTTTAAGTCATATAATAAGTAATAAAACGTTAACCATTGATATTTGGAAATCTAACAGTTCTAGCATTATTCCAGAGGTTTGAATTCTCAATTCTAATATTTCATACATTTGCTTCTAAAATGTAACTACAGTCGTCCATCAACATTCATCGAACAGTCATCGGTTGTATTAATTTGTGTTCACATCTAGCTTCAAACATAAAACTTCACTTAAGAACATATTATGAAAATGTGTGAAACTTGTCCCCATTCCAAACCATGAAAATATATAGCATTTGATATTTTCACCACCCACGCTATGATTTTTTATTGGCATACCAGTTTATTTCGCAAATGAATTTTTTTATTGGTTTGAAATTATGTTTAATTCGACAATCATCTTTTTATTGAATTGAAAATAGATTTAGTTTGCCAATGATTTTTTTTTTTTTGGTTTGAAAACAAGTTTTAATCGCCAATAAAAAATGTTTTCTTTATTTTGAAAACAGGTTTGATTCCCCCACAAAAATATTTTATTGGTTTGAAAAAAGGTTTAATTCGCCAATGAAAATATTTGATTGGTTTGAAAATAAGTTTTAATTGCCAATGACAATATTTTATTGGTTATAAAAAAATTACAATTTGCCAGGATTTTCCACAGACTTCTAGCAATTACAAAAGATTCGCCAACTGAGATTTTTTTTTTCCAAAAAAATCGCTATTAAGATGATTTTTTTTTTTTGAGAAGTATACAAGATTCTCCCAGTTTTTACACCTTCTATGGGGGGGGTTCTTAAATTTATCCCTCGTGATCTTCTTTCAGAAGTGGCTACCATAATTGTACTTTAATCAAATGTTGATGGATTTCGAAAATTCAAGATTGGGAGATTCCACTATAAATGAATACTAGGAGAAATTTACTCACCTTCTTAAGTGCATACCCTTGTACTAGAAGGAAAGGATGTTTGAAAATCCATAAATTCATAATGGGGCTCAATGCCCAGATCGAAGGAGAAGTAGATGTGCATTGTCCACCACTATGGACCAAGTGTACGAGAAGGCCATTAAGCAGGAACAAAATTTGAGGTTAATTTATGCATACAGGGAAAAGAGTCGTAAGAAGTTTAATTGGTCACAGTCCACCCAAACATTTAAGAAGGGTGACTATCAAACTTCAAGATAAAATGGGATAGGGGGTTCTAGAATAATCAAAATGAAGCTAGAGATGACCATAGGGGCAACAACAACAATAACCCCAAGAGGAGTGAAGATAACTCTAGGGAGCCTTTAGAAAGGTGAGGGCTTCCAAGGGGGATGTTTCTTATGGGGAAATGACCACTACACAAAAAATTGTCCCAACAAGACATAGGGGACACAACCTCATGGTAATCCTTTACCTTCCTAAAAAGTAGCATTCCAACAAAGAAATCATGTGGTGTTGAATAATCGAAAAACATAGTATCATGTTACTCCAATTGAGACTCCAGGTACTTTTCTTGGAATACCAATTTCAATTTTAAGACACTGGTGCTACAAAATGTTTCATTTCTCCTAAAGTAGCAAGCAAGTTATCTAGGAAAGTTGGTTACATGGAAAATTCTTGGTCTATAGAATATACAAACTAGACAAGAGCAAAGATAGAGCAGTGCCTATTTGAGGCAAAGGTTGAACTTTGGAGTTTCTCAATGGAAGTAATCTTTATGTATCCCCCTTAGGATCATATGATTTCATTTTAGGGTTAGATTGGTTATAGAGACATAGGGCCAAGGTCACTTGTTATGCCAAAATAGTAGAGTTTCTAGACGACCTCAAAAATAGGGTTTACTTGCAAGGTACATCTAAAGAAGTAAAGTTGCGGAAAATATTCATCATAAATCTTGTAGCTAACTTTTCTAAGATAGCTTTTCCCATCACATCATTACAAAGGAAAGGGAAAATGTTTGAGTGGTCAAAAACATGTCAAGCGACATTCAACCAATTGAAGAAGTTAACTAGGGCACTAGTACTTAAGATACCAGATATAGAAGGTGATTTTGTTTTCATTACCAATGGTTCAGGAGAAGGTCTAGGAGGGATATTGATGCAAGATGGGCATGTTTTTACCTATGAATCTAGGAAATTGAAGTTGTATGAACAAAACTATGCTCTACATGATCTAGAGCTAGCAAAAATTGTTCACGCATTACAAATGTGGAGGCATTATTTCATATGGTAAAACAGAAAGGGCAAACCAAGTATTAGAAAATCTACTGAGGATGTATTGCATGGATCATCAATACAAGTGGGAAGATTATTCACCATTAGTAGAATTTGTACACAATAATTATTATCATTCCACTATCAAGATGGCTCCATTTGAAGCATTAAATGGAAGAAAGTGTCAAACTCCTATAAGCTAGGATAATCTAGAAGATAGGAGTAGCCTTGGGCCAAAGACGCTATCAGAAATGGAGGAGAAATTTAATGTGATGAAGAAGAGTTTAGTAGAAGCAAATGATAGGAGTTATGTAGATGCTAAACATGTGACAAGATGTTTTTCTCGTAGTCAAGCCTCATAAGAGTTCAATAAATTTTGTAAATTCATCCAAATTGGCTTCGTGTTATGTAGGTCCCTTTGAGGTTCTCGAAGAAGTCAACCCTATCACATACTGTAACTTTTTACCACTAACTCTTGTCAGGATGCATAATGTCTTTCATGTGTCATACCTTAAAAAGTATATACCAGGAGGTAATCATATTATTGATTGGAATGCTTTACAAGTACAAGACCTAGGAGTGGTAATGGTAGAGCCTCTCAGAGTTCTCAACATGAGTAGGCTTCACCTATGTAATAGAGAGGTTCGTCAATGCAAGGTCCAGTGGAACTAGTATGTCGAAGATTCTGCTACATGGGAAGACTAGATCTTGAGATCAAGCAGAGATTTCCTCATATTGTGCAAGCTTTTGAAAGTTCCTAGAAATAATTCTTGTTATGTTTATTGTTTATGTTTTGATACTCTAAATCATTAGGGACGATCAATGATTTTTTTAGTGGCTAATATTCGCCAATTGGCTAATAGTTGAAATTTGGGAATCCAAAATTGGCTAAAAGTTCAAGCTATAACATGACTTGAATCGCCACATTTTTACAAAATTTTACTATAGTCTTATTTAAATCACCAAAGAATTTATTTTATCAAAAAAATTATCTCAAAATCTTGCCACAATATTTGATGCATGATTAGATTAGATTCGCCTAAATTTTATAAATTATACTAGAAATCTATATTAATTCACCAATAATATATCATAATTATTAGTTTCTTTATGACCATAATTTTAATATTTAGTTTCCACCAATAATTTATAATATAATATAATGGCCCTTGTTGTATTCCACAAGGTAAAATGTACCCATGATCTATAATGCTCATAGGGCCCACAATTTTGGGTCTCATGAGCATTATAGATTGTAGGTAAATTTTACCTCATAGAGTACAACAAAGGTCATTAGATCAATAATCTAAAAGCAATTTCGAGTCCCATGAGAATTACAAATTGTGGGTACACTTTACCTTGTAGAATACAATGACGGCCACTATATTTTGTTTTAAAACAATGGTGGCAAGTAAACATTATAGTCTACCCTTTAAACCCATCGATAATTTCCACACTTTGGCCCCTACTTTCTTATGATAATTATTTTTAGATTGGATGGATTCACCATCATAATTAATGTATTTTCCTATTTTTTTCAAGATTCACCAAAATTGTCTACAAAAGTTTAGTGATGTAAAAAAAATTCCAATAAAATTAATATTTTTTTCGAACAATTGGAAAGATTCGCCAATGGAGATTAATATTTTTTCCTTAAAAAATGAAATATTCGCCAAGTTTTTATATATTTTTTTGAGGGGGATTTCTTAAAGTTATCACTGGGGACGATGATTCTTAAGGGGGAGGATATGTTACACCCCATTGTTTATTAACCAAATACTATTACCTTTATGAGTAAATATGCTTTTAATGCATGATTATGTTTTCATGAATTACAATGGATGAATGAAATGTATGAATATGCATTATGATGAATTACTTAAATGCTTTAATGATTCTTATGATATATGATGAATATTTATATGTTACCAGCTAACTACGAACATGTTTCTCTAAATTGGATGCAGGAAAGGTTTGAACCCTCCATAGGGGGGGGAGAGTATCACCCCAAAGAGGAAGTTGATATGGGAACCATTGGGATACCTATCTAAGTAGATGCTCACACTCACTTGCATAGGTTAAAGAAACCTTGTCAATTTAGTCTAAGTTGTTTCGGTAAGTGCTAAACCTAAGTTGATAGCTTTTTTATTGATAGGGAAGTTAGGATTAGTTATCTTTAATCCTCCTTAATAATTTAGTCATTTTGAGTAAAAGTGTTAAAACTCTTTTGATTAGCATATGATATATATTATGGATTAAATATATTATATATATTTAAGTGATTGTTATATATACATATATTAATATATATATTATTGATTTCTATAATTATATAAATATATGCATATATATTATTATATACCAAGAGAATATAATATAATATATATATATATATATATATATATATATATATATATATATATTATTAATGTTATTCTAAACACACAATGGTAGTTATAACACATGGCAAAGTAATGCCACATGAGGCATGTTTAGGTGACAACAATTTCATGCAAAGGCAATGAATATAATGGTTTTGTTTTCTAGTTGTTGCAAGTCATGAGGGATATGTGCCATATCATGCAACATGGAAATAGTAAAATACTACACCAATATAAAGATGTTTGATTGAGTAGAAATGTATATTGCATCCCATGACTAAGGTGGTGGAATAAGATATTGAGTTGAATTTGAATTGGTTGTCAACATGCCAATTATAAAAAAAATTCTACTAAGTTCAAATTTCCAACAGTAAAAAGAGGTTGCACCAACAAGCTATGTCAACTAGGAAAGGAAATACAGTTGGTTTCAAAGTCATTTTTATAACTAAATTTGCGCAACCAGTTCTCATGGCTGGAAAAAAATTAGAGTCATGGTAGCAAATGAGAAAAATGTAGCTTTCTTTCAGGAATCAACATCTCTCCCATTTGTAGTATAAAAGAAAAATAACTCACTATTTGGATGTTCATTTTGTGCATTCACATTGTTATTATGAGCAACAACATATTTGAAATTTAGTAAGTAGAGCATAGAGTATTGTCAAGTTTGTGAGGAGGTTATAGTTTTGAGAGAAAGTGCATTGGAAATCTGTGTTCCAATTTGTCTTACGTGTGAGGAAAGGTTTTTATTTTGAGTTGAGTAGTTGTAGTTATCATTTAGAAGAAGAGAGGAGAGTTGGGAATAGAGGAGGCGGTAGTTTAAGGCTAAGCCATTGAGCCCATTTGAAGCAAGAGATCGTAGGAAATTTGATTCAAGCTATTTTAATCCAAGCATGACTAAAACATCTCTTTCTCCTCATTTTAATTATAAATCTAAGTTATACTATTGTTTGAAATTGCTTGTGTTATCATTGTGTGCATATTTTTTCTACTAGAAAGTATGTGAGTGCATGTACAAATAGCTAGATTATCTATGCATAGAGTTAAGTTAGAAATACAAGAGATAAACTATATTAGGGAATCAAAAGAGCATGACAAGTAGTTATCTTAAATCACATTTCTTGATTAACACAACAAGAGAAGCTAAATAGGGTAATATGATAATATCCTAATAATATAGTATTGTATTTATATTGATTGAATGAGTTTATGTTGCTTTTCAACAAGAGGGTTTGAAATCATAATAGAAGTATTTTGTCTCTACTAACTATTGAATGATATTATTTTATGAATACCTATGTGTATGGTACTTAAAACATCAGGAGAGAACTTACATTCTTAGAAGTGTATAACTCTTGAAAGTAGAAGGATAGGTTATTTCCTTGAGTTAGGGTAAACACTTGAATAAGAGGCAATTTCCAAACCTAGGTTGTTAAAGGTATGTAATAGGGTATTCAAGAGATTATGTTAAACCTATTTGGTTGATTAAATCAATATTAGTATGTCATCACTTTGGAATGAAAGCTTGTTTATGATAGTTAACCTTGGGGGGAAAATAAGAGAAGAGTTAACCATAGGTCAATAGGGTTTTCAAGTTGAGTATGAGGTGGGTGAACTTACGACACCATTTCTAGAAAGTGGATTGATTATATATATCAAAAATTTGGCCAAAATAGGTGTAAAAGTTGCTTCTTACACTTTGTTGATTCACTATGATCTAAGTTTGCATAGCTAGTCAGTAGTGTCATGCATGGTTGGAGGGAATACATATTAAGAAGTGTGATCTAGATGAAGACACCTTGACCTTGAACTCTTGTGAGTTATGAGTTTGTATATGAATATGATCATGAATCTTTTGTAATCTGCATTTGAAATGATGAGTTTCATTTACTTGGAGTTATGTAATGTTATTTCATTTATGCAATGACGTGAAAATTATTTATGCAATGTGCAATTATGTTTATTGAAAAATAAAATTCAATTTCTCTATTTTTGGAAACTTGAGTTATTCACTTTCTGAGTTAAACTTAGGTGAAAATTGTCAAGTAAACTTTGGGTATGTTGCAAAAAAAACACACAAGAATTAGTGCTTGAAAAAATAAAAGAAAAAATTTGTAACAATAAGAAATTTAAAGATTTGGAGTCCCTATAGCCTACCAATGTTGAGAACACAATAGAACTTATGGGAATAAGAGAATTATATGATGTGCAAAAAGATAACTATGATAATATGATAAATATAACAAACCCTTCTATCAAAATGAAGTTGTGGAAGAGAGCATTAAGAAAGTTGAAAGTAAAAAAGATGGAAGGAAAAAGAGAACTCCCAAAAATTTGAAAAAAAAAGGGGGAAGAGAAAATTCCTAAAGTTTTTTGACAAGTTATATAAGAATCAAAGGTCCCCAAACCCTACCATGTCCCTTTCTCTATAATATATATTATAGTCCAAATTTTCTATTTCCTAACTCCAACATCTCCCTTGATTCAATATTGTGTACAAGTTCTTCCCCTTCATCCCTCGTGGGCTTGTTCAAGATCCCCAAATTTCCTAAGTATGAAGGCATGGCCAATCTTTTAAGTCTATGTAAGTCGTCGACATTGAAAATTCTTACTTCTCGGCATGAACTTCCTCCCAAGTCCACTTTCTCTTCTAGCTCCATTAGCTTATTGAACTTCTCTATCCAGTCATGCCCCCTACTTGTTCACCACCTTCATTTCCCTCTTCCATTGGGGATTCAATGAAGGAAACACACACACACTTATACTGATAGGGGAATTGAATCAATATAAGACCAAATTTTACAATTTATAACTTTAGCAACCATAAAGTAATAGTTAAAGTATCTACATAAGTAAGATCTAACAATTTAGCACACAAGATGTACACACAATTTTACGTGGAAACCCTTACAAGAGAAAACCATGACATAATATTACTTTTACATATATCTTCTTACAAGCTTCGTAGGCACCAACCCATAGGAGACACCAATATCCTCAATTTGTAGGCACCAAACCCTACAACTAAGCATCAACTTAGCGAGAGACACTAATCTCTCCAATATGAGGCACCAACCTCTCCAATGCGAGGCCTCAACAAAGTTTTGTTTTCTTGAATATAACTTATTTAATGGATACCTTTGTGATCATGTGGAAAGGCACACTAGGTATGGATTAACATAAGGGTCACCAAGTATTAGCATCGTAGTAAGTAATTAGGAAGTGTTGAATGGCGACAACGGACGATACCAAAACCCTAAGAGATGGAGGCATGCACAGAATGGTGGCCCGAGCTGATGGTGAGGGTGATGGCGCCCTCCATGGTGGTGAAACTATGAAGGAGAATGGAGGTTCAAAAGTGGTGGGGGCTGGCATTTTGGGCAAAGGCACTTCTGCTTTCGCTTCGACATCGGCACTAAGGCAATGACAGGGGAGATTACAGAAAGGGGGTTTCATACCTGTTGCTTCTACCATCTCTGTTAATCTGAGTGTAGAGACGGTTGAGGAAATTGATAATAATGTGTATGTTCTTTCAAAGCATGGGGTGATATGTCGGTTTAGGGGTTTTTAGCCTAGCCTCCCTCAGTTGCACTCATGGATCTTAGATAAGTGGGAGCCCTTAATTATTGGTAAAGTTCACATTTTCCCCATGGCTAAGGGGTTTTTTGTTGCTAAGTTTGACAATGCTCTAGATAGAAACAAAATCTTATGTGATCATTTTTTTAGCTGGGAGGATAAATTTTTGTTGATGATTAAGCCTTGGCACTCTGATTTCAACCCTTCTTCTGAAATATTCAATAAGATCCCAGTCTGGGTTTGGCTTCCTAACCTCTTCCTCCATTTATGGGTTGATCCTATTTTGGAGGAAGTGGGTGAAGCCCTTGGAGATTTTTTGTTGGTGGATGATGAATCTTCAGACATTTTTATTCCACCTTTGCCCGTATATTGGTTGAAATGGATATTTCAAAAGTGTTGCCTACTGAGATTCTATTGAAATCCTCTAAGGGATCTTGGGTCCAATCTTTGGACTATGAAGGGATTCCCTTTCGATGAAGATATTTTAAAATAGGTCACGCTGCTGCACAATGTGGATTTGAGAAAAAAACTATGACGACTACTTGGTGGAAAGGTGCTTCTCAATAGCACTATACAGTTGAGAAGAAAACTGAGCAACATAGGATTTTTTCTAAGGTGGTTGCATTGGATTCACAAGGTCTAGGGGTTTCCTCTCTAGATATCACAAATGGTGGGGTTGTTGATGTTGTGCAAGATCATATTGAAACCCCTAAAGAGAGGTTGAATGATTCTCAAGCTTCCATTTCTGGAGATAGTGTTCCGGCTATCACTTCTAGTGGTTCTTCTGATAAAACCACGCTTACAGGGAGGAATACTAAAGAAAACTCTATGACAGTGGTTGCAAGCTTTCACTTTCAGGATAATGGTGTGTTGGAGTGGCATAATAAGGCAGCGCAAGTGGAAGAGGGTTGGATTACTATAAGGGGAAAGAAAGCTAAATTTTCTAATCCTTCTTTTGATATGACGTTACACTCCCATAAGAGTAGCTCTAAATGTGGATCTTGATGGTTCTAGGTTGGGGGTTGGATTTTGACTGGCTGCAGGTTGTTCTTTTTGCAACTTTGTTTCTAGTTGAGGGAGCCTTTTTCTCTTTGTCTTTGGCTTCCTTTCCTTTGATTGTATGTGCTTTCATGATCCTTTTGTTAGGATAACTGTCTGGTTGAGGGTTCTAGATCCATTCAAAATCTGTTTGTAAAGGGTTTCGAGTCCCTTAAAACCTATTTTTCCCTTAATCAAAAACTTCTTTAATGAATGATGATCAATAAATTTTCCTTCGTGAAATATCTTATAGATGTAATAATCTTCACAAAATTGATACAATCATTTCCATAAGCCTTCCTTTACACATAAATCTTAGATAAGATGTATTGTCTTCATACTAAAATCCCCTTTCAATGTTTTTTCTCTTGGTCTGCTCAATTTGAGATCATTATCATTGCATGACTTCACATACACTTTGGCTATCTTGATCTGCTCTAAATCTACTTGTACATACTCATTTATATATGCTGGTGTATACTTGATTTATCTTCAAATCTCCACACTATTTTCCTTGCAAAAATTTGCTAGAATGTTATTGCATTTATTGCTCTTCAAACCTGCATATACTTTCCTTCTCAATTTGCATCAGCAGATTCTTCTATATCTGTATATACATCTCTTTTATATTCACACACTTCTCTTCACTTTTCTTCTAATTCTGCCTCTTAATCCCTCATATGCAGATCTGCCATTGTGTATTTGATATTACTTGTTTTTCCTTTTCACCACCTTTTTTTCACTATTCTTGAATCATTATTTATATCCTTATATCTTTTACATGAAGAGAGACATCTCTTTGAAGAGTGATATCTTTTTACAAAGACATACCTTTTTTTTAATAATTCTTTAATCTTAATAACATAAGCTTTGTCCTCACTTTACCGTTTCTTTTTAATAAACATAATAACTACTATTTTAATAAATATGATTGTTGCTCTTTAAATTATAATCAATTCCTTTTAAAATCTCTATCTTTAACTAAGATCGCTATCTTTGAAGATTTTACTCGCTACCTTACAACATAATATAAGTGTTCCCTTTTTCCTTTAACCTTTTTAGTCTTATCTTCTTTTTGTCTTTAGTCACTTCTTTTACATGATTCATTATTTGAATTTAAACTTCTTGAAAAGTGGCACCTATACAAGGAATAGCCAGCAAAAATGATTTATCTTACCTCTCAATGAGATCAATCAGCATACCTTGATTTCCTGAATACAGTGAAATACCATATTTGTCATGTCATATAAATAACATGAATTTGGCTTCATTCTAAGATTTGTCTTTAGCTTTTCATAGAAAAATAAGTATGACTAATTTTGATCAAAACTCTAAAGCTTTGTTAATGAATTTATTTGCAAGGGAAGCATTAACACTAAATAGAGGATTCAATCCCATAATTAATTTGTTGTCAATTCTTCTTTACAAACAGACATTTAATTTTGCTTCTTAAACTCAAGAATCATCCTTTGATATCTATGACAACAAGCTTAGACAATGAATCCCTTCTTGACATCGATGACAACATTTGTCTTCTTAACTTTGACATCAATGAAAACTTCCAACATTCAAAGTTCTCAATACCACCTTACCTCTCTGCCAAAACCCCGCTCCTTCACAAACCTTTGTAAAAAAATCAAACTTCTCCACACCAACATGCCTCACCTTTAAAGCCCAATGCTTGAACCTACACTCTCCCACCACTTTCCCCTATTCACCTCCACCTACTTCCTTGTGTTGTAACATGTTTTATGTTGCACCAAAAGATCGACTAGTTAATGCCTAATACAAACGCCAAAGATAAACGGATCCACGAGAGACAATTAGTCCATGTCTCGAATCTAAGGGAGACATTGGCAATTAGTTCAACAATCCCCCACCTCAGCATCACCCAAGGGGATTCCAACCTACGAACCGACTCTAATACCATTTTTCGGAGCACATTTGTCATTGCACCAAAAGATTGACCTATTAACGCCTGATACAAACAAAAAAGATAAACAGATCCATAAGAGGCAATTAGTCCATGTCTCGAATCTAAAGGGAGCCATTGGTAATTAGTTTGACTCTAATACCATTTTTCGAAACACATTTGTTGTTGCACCAAAAGATTGACCTTTAACGTCTAATACAAATGCCAAAGATAAATAGATCTGTAAGAGGCAATTTGTTCATGTCTCGAATCTAAAGGGAGCCATTGGTAATTAGTCCAACACCTTGTACATTCAGAGTGCCATTAATGCTCAAAGCATTGATGTATCTTTCAAAAGGATTTCCCACAACATAGAGCATTATGTAATAAGGAGGGAGTGGATCCACATCTACCTCCAGCGATGCACACAAAGAAGATGAATCCAATCACCATTAATGTGATAGTTAGGGTTTCAAACCCAAAGGGGCTTCTCACCATACTTTTTGATGAAAATTGCAAGTCGCAAGGGACTATCCTACACACCTTCCAAGCCCATTTCCACACAAGACACCATTTTTGGCTCAATGTGAAGGGAAACAATGCTCATAAGTGCAAGAAGCCATTTCTATGTATGATACCTAAGACGAACCACTATGCAGTTTTTGATGCTCTTCCCAAATCTCTTAATATTGTAGAGACAAAATCGAGAGGCCATCTTTGAACAACCCAACACAAACCTTGACTAGAAATCACCATGAGCACTTATGTTCAAGTGTCCAAATCTACAAACAAAAACACACAAATCTATAGAGGTTAAGGGATGAAAACCACATGGATCTCGCATTGGAGGACAAAACTCCTTCGATTGGAGAAGCAATCTCACACAGAGGTCACAGTCAAGCTTTAATGGTATCCAAAATCAATGATATGAAGTATAGACTACACTTATAGTTGTCGTGGATGTTAACACTTGTTTTTCAATTTTTCATAGCTACTATAGTCAGATTTTGTAGCATTTTACAGTACCATTTAATATAATAGTTGATATATCATTTTGGTTCTTTGAAAACATTGTATTCTTAATTAGATTCGTGGGTTTTCCAATTATTGTAACTATCATATTTCAATATGTTAGTGTGACAACAGTATTTGTAAAACATCGCTAACTTGCTTAATATAAACAATACTTGTCATTTATTTGTTGTTTCGAGCTTATTGCTATTTTATGAATGTAATGAGGAATTTCTAGTTTTGTTCAGTTCGCGCACAATAGATTGGGCTTTATTATTTAAGGGTTAAATAATGAAATTCAAAGCTTAATAATGAATTGTGAGGTCAGCTTGGCAAACATTAATATAGTTTAGTGTTTGTATGGTTTCCATTCACACATTTCCAAGTCTATTAAAACTATTTACCTTAAATCTACCGCGGGTGCCAGGTGGATGGGGCTCGGTTTTTTTGGTGTTGCCAGGGTGTGGTGGCAGATAGCATAGGGCTTGGCTGGCGCGGTTTAGGAGGGTGACGGTGGTGGTACATTATGCACTGTGGGAGTTAAATGTTTATACGGAGATCATTGCAGGGGAAGTGATGGTTTGTACTGCTCCCGGTTCGTTGGGAGTCCATTGGAGGGCGGTGGAGTTAATGTGGATAGAATGTCTCACGCTTTGTGGTGGTCGTGGGCTTTTAAATTTGGTGTGTGCCAGCGAAATGGCACCGGTTACCATGGAAACGCCAGTTTAGTTACTGTTGACAAGAAAGCCTTGCGCGTTCTTTGGCAAGATTGGGTTTGGCAGATTGCAGTCTGTTTTCAAGGATTGGGACGACCTGTTCCTGGAGGCAGTGCAACTTCTTCTTGGTGAGGAGTTTATGGCATCGTCCAAGCGGTGGCGTACAAACGCAAACATAGCCGCCCGCTTTGTTGCTGCGTTGTTGGACCCGGAGGTCCCGAAGGCCATGATGTTGTTAATTGTGCAAAAGTTGGTATGGGAGAACCTGTTGAAGGGAGTAATGGACGTTGTGATTATCGCAGAGTTGGGAGTCAGGCTTCCTTGGCCACGAGACATGCATAGGGCGCTTCTTCTTGGGGTGTGAGTAAAGAGGTATCCATTCATACTGGACATCAAGGGCAAGCCTTTGTAGAGGCATCGCAAGCGGCCGAGGTGTGGTCTGATTTGACATCAATGACAATTATTTTAACACTCTTTAGGAGCCAATAGTAACCAAAACAAAGTTGATGAAAGACCTCTTAGACCCACTTTCTTTGTGATCAAATGACAAAAGCTTTAAATCCAATGAAGGAAGATAATATAGCCTATTATATTGAATATAAGAAAACTTCCACCAAAGATCCAAGAAGCAATGCCTTCCTCAGATTTCATGAATATGACAAAGTGCTAAAGGTACAGCTCAACAAAAAAAACAAAGATGAATGTATCAAGATTATAAAGCAAAATATAGTTCCAATTAAAACATCACAAAGAAAGGAGATTATCAAAAAATATTGAAGAGTATGAAGGTAAATCAAAATATTTGAAGAGTAGCAAAGTAATAAAAAGCTTACAAAGTTGCACTAACTTTGATAGGTACTTTGTGTTTGAAAAAGACCTCTATAATTATATTATGACTTTGGGAAAGGAAAAAGAAAGGTCTAAGTTGACAGAGGTTGCTAAGGATGATATTATGTAGCACTCTCAAGTGTGGACCGAATAGCTTCAACTTCTACTAGATCAATTTTATTCTCATTCAGAAATGTGATTACTTCGCAAAATACACTTATTTATATTGTACAACACTCCTTTCAAAGAGTAAGATACCCTCCAAGGCTCAAGATACTTGGCTAGGGTGTTTAGTGCTTATTGAGATAAGGTAATTGTTACCACAAAGTGAATAATGAATCCCTGGACAAATTGAGAAGCTAAGGAATTGCATTCAGTTCAAATAAAACACTTATTTATTGTAGCAGATTTTAACATGAAAGCCAACTCTTCAAAAAAGAAAAATTATTTAATTTAATTTTTAATAAGATAAAATTGAAAGAAAGGGAAAGGTAGAAAGACTAAGCCTAGAAATGATGTATCAGTCTATCACTGTTTTAATTTGTCTTTTGCAACACAACACAAAAGAGAACAAAGTGTACACTAGAACCATTCTTCAAATTCAGTGGGGAAGCTCCCTAAGATCTAAACTCAACCTAGACCCTTATCTAAATTGACTCTAGACATTAAACTATAGACAAGATTTTACAATCATTTCGTGTAGGTTTCTGCATTAAATAAATGACTACTTGCCTTAGATGTTGCCTTGGATACAAGCAATAGACTACTATCAATTATGTCTTCCCAGCGAGATTTTCGGTTTTTAACAAATGAAGGCAACCTATCTAAACACACAAACAATACCTTCCAACTACCTAAACAAAGATCGGTTATTTCACAAACAAGATTCTGAAATAATAACACACAGAAGACACGTGATTCTAAAAACTAAATAGCGTAGTTGTATACAAAGCCATGACCTTAAATAGATAACCTTAATACAACATATGATGTTAAAATCTCCTCTCAATTCAATTAATGGAATTACACAAATAAACCAACTAAATAACAATTTCTACAATATAACATTCATTATAATTCTAAATGCCATATGCTCAAAGCACTTATTTATAGATTACTAAGAACAAAGACTCAATAATAATTAATTAGCCCAAAAACTTAATGTTTAAAAGCAAAAACACTGAAAACCAAAACTAGACTAAAGAATTAATAAAATAAATGGCCCAAAATAGGCTCCCAACTCTACTAAAAAATAGAACACGATCAAAATAGCAATCGCTAGATATAGTTATTGCTAAATAGCAATGCATTGCATTAACAACTGTTATGATTCTAAAGTTATTCTTCACTTTGAAACTAGTGAATCTCTTGAAGAACTTGAAACCCCATTCACCATGAATATTTGACAGCTCTATCAACCTGACAACTAGTTAGTTTCCTTCCTTGATCCTCTCAACAATCTTCAAATCTACATGCATTGAAATCATTCATAGCACCATCTTTGGCTCAATCACATAGGGTTTACTGATGAAAATTGTGAATTTAAACCTCAAGGAGATACAGGAATCAGTGCAGCAAAAGATGTTTAAATGTAGCACCTCCAATGTTTGATTCAGCTAAAAATCTCCATACAGCAGCGGCATCTCAATAATGGTGGACTTAAAAGACCTATTGAAACCCCACTTACAACCTACCAAAAGCTTTGAAAATCTTGCAAAAAAACAATGAACAAAGCTATCTCCTACTGGAAAAATATGGCTAAAAGTTTAAGTGGTTTTATTTGATTTATGATTTAAAGCAAGGTCGAAATTTATTATTTTCGTAGTCAACAAAATACCATACACGATCTACTTACCCAAACCTTGCTCCTTTGCTTTTGTCAAACAATTTAAAGGATATTGCCATTTAACATGGTGTTTGATCACATTTTTCTCTTCATATAGCCACATCGTGACTTTTGACATGCATTACTAAATTGTGTTTCTTAAATTACATAACCTTAAGAGCATTTTCTGCTTTCACCTTACCATTTATGTTGTCGATTTTGGTACAGGATCGAGTATGGTTACAAGGTTCTAATATGTTGGTACAACAACAAAAATCTTGGGTACGACTATATTATATATATATGCAAAAAAAAAAATGTTGATTTGCAAATACATTTGATAGTATATGATACTTCATCATTGATCAATAGTAGGGATAAAGATAAATATCAATTGATAGTTCAAATTTTCAATATTATGTCATATATCATATATGTCTAGGATGATTCAAATGAAAATCATTGCAATTGCAAAATTTGAAATAAACACAATATAAAATTTGTATAATTGTCTTCAATCGTCATCAAAAGGATCTAGATCAAGGTCATCATTTGGTTCAACATCACTTGAACCACAAGTAAATGGAGTGTCACTCCTACTAGGTACATTATGTGTAAGAGTCTCACCATCATCTATATTGACTCTAACAAGATCTACAATAGATGTATCCAAGTTGGTACAATTAGGGGCTATATTCCAGTTCTTCCTTGCCCCCATCCTTGTAGTCATTTTGCTCATGTGATAGGAGATGCAAGTTGGAATGAATATAAAGCAAATCTTCTAATTTTTTTGCAGCCAATCAATTACACTTCACTAAGTGGATAAAGGGGTATGCACTCCAATTCTATTCAACTGGAGAAATTGCAACCTATTCAAATTGGAGAAAAAACCAACACGACTTAAAAATAAATTAAAGAATGGTAAGTACTAAAGTCGTCAAAATTTAGAAAATAAAAAATGTTTAATTGTGATAGAATCTTGATTGCAAGTGGCTAGAGGAATCGTGGGTGTACCACCATGTACAAGAATCTTCCTTGTATTGGTCTTGAAGGGCACAAATACTATGATCTCGTCCTAAAAAATGACCTACCAAACTCTTTCCTAACATTATCCACCACTTTTGGATTTGAGAATATTCTTCAAAATGTTAACTTGTTCTCCCTGGCAAAGTAAGTACCTATGTGCTATAGTATTTGGGGGATAATGCATATGCAAATAAATGCAATGGTGTGTTCATCTTGTTCCAATGGTGATGAACGATTTTTTCCACACTTTTGAAAAATGTTTCTTCAAGGTTATTCTCTTTTTGTGCTAATATGACCATTATTTTTTCTATCATGGAGTCAATTCCATCATAGATTCCCAAAAACATGGCCAATTTATATCACCAAACCTGATCATACTTATGATAGGCTTGGTGAAACTCAAGACATATTTCACATGAGCCCACCAATCATCATCTAGGATAAATGACTTGACCTTTTGGACCCTCTCTAAATTTGATTGCTTCCACATACTCCATTAGAAGCTAACGACCATGGAACCCAATGCCTCTTTCACCTTCACAAGTCATCTCAAAATAATTGTTGTGTAAACAATAAGTTAATAACACATTAAAATAAAAGTAAATATGGTATAAAATAAATAATTAGATTAAATTTACCTCCAACAGTTCCAAATTTGAGAAAGTCTTGAAAAGGCCTTGTGACATATGACAATTTGTCACAAAAATTTGGATCTCCTCACCCTTAGTGTATATAGCTTTCACCCA
This sequence comes from Sequoiadendron giganteum, assembly GCA_007115665.2. NCBI lineage: Eukaryota > Viridiplantae > Streptophyta > Pinopsida > Cupressales > Cupressaceae > Sequoiadendron > Sequoiadendron giganteum. The sequence goes on from CM021109.1 coordinate 357,159,012, forward strand.
CTCTATTTGAGTTCCAATAGCTTGCATCACCAAGTTAATGGAGTGTACAATACATGGTGTGCAAAAAATGTGTGCAAATCTTTCTTCAACCAAAGAAACTACTACCTTGGAATTTTTCACATTGTTTATAATGGCTTGGACAACATTTTCAGGACCCACCATTTCTATGAACTCAATGAGGATTTTAGAAATGAATTTGGCGTCCTTGATTTGCCCCTTACAATCAATCACCTTCAAAAACATTGTCCCTTTGGGGGACACTGCAATAATATTTATAACAAGTCAGTTTTGCAATCTTTCCATCCATAAAAAATAATAGACAATCCTATGTCTATCCAAGAATCCCTAATTGATTTGAGTGATTTCTCAACAAAAAAAATAAAAAAATCCAAGAAGGTGTTGTGCACATTTTCATAACAAAGACCTACGAAACCAAAAGGTGTATTATTGATTGCCATCATCCTTTCTTGCCAATATGGTGATCTCACCAAGTTGAAAGGAAGACCATTGGCATAAATGCAACATGCAATTTTTTCCTCTACAAGGTCTCTTGTTTCATTTTGAAATATCTTAACCAATGAGCCTCTTTTGTGTGCAGGAGAGGGATCTTTTTCTTGGATAGAGGGCATCTCCAAAAAAGGATGTTGGGAGGCCATTATTGAATCTGTAGGTGCCTTGTTTGATGTTTTTTTGCTAAAGGATGAGATTTTAGGTTTTCTCTCACTCACAACATTAGCTTCTTCTTGTTCTTTAATGAATGCCATTTTTCTTTTTCTTTTGGCAACCCCTTCTTAATTCACCCTTCACATTCTAATTTCATGCCCACTTATAGCATATAAGTGAGCTTTCACTTGACTATATGAGCTTTTAAATTGGGCTCTTCACTCATTACAATTTCAAATAAAAGCCCCACCTCCTGGAAGTTGATCAATCATTGTAACATATTTCCATAGAAGATATGCTTGATCATATTTCAATACGCACTAAACTTGAACTAGTGGCCATTCTAAATAGATGCAATTCTCTATTATAAGAAATTTAAAAATTTAAAAATTTAAAATAAATAAATGCAACCCTACAATATGTATAAACTAATAAAAGCTCAAAACAAACACTAAAAAATATTAAAACTTGTTTCTTTTTTAACTTGAAAAAATTCATTAAAAAATTAAAATAATTAGTTTTAAAATGCTTACCTTAGATGACTAGATCTCCTTTGTGCAAGTTATATTCACCCCTTTGGCACTTTGTGATCGATCTCCTTCAAAAAAACCCAACTACCTTTCAATGTAAAAATGGCTTAGCAAGGGTGTGTTTTTGTGAAATGGTATTGCATTTAGAATTGTGAGGGGCAATTTTTAAGTTTAGGCAACTTTTTAGGGTTCCATTTTGGGTTTTTTAAATAAGCACCCTTTCTTGTCCACACACTTGTGGGATTTCCTTAGAGCTCTCAAGAGCATCCTTCCTACCTTGGGTTCTCGGTGGGTATGTGGTAGGCATACCCATACGGAACTTGGGGTGGTTGGGACACTCTTTGGTTTCTCCCATGGTGTTCCCATCACCACTCCCACTCCCAGGATGGCTCAGCATGGGTCCAAGGCCCCAAATGTAGGTACCTAATAACTTAACTTACCACTATGCAAATCGCCTACAATTACTACCTTCAATTGTTGTTTTATGGATTCTTTGTGAGGCAAATAAACCTTAATCATGCAATATTAATGGCACTATCACAAACATTTGTAGTCACATCTTTCATACCACATTGCTAGGTAAACATAACCTCACCATTTGCCACTTAACAGCGTATCAAGTCATGTTTCTCAAACACATCTACCTAGCACTCGCCCCTTAATGTAATGTCCCAAATTAGGAATAATAGGAAAACTATGCTAATTTTAGTATTTTTTGAATATATGTAACTTTTTTGTAATTTTTCCAATTTATTAAAAAACTAGGATATATGTTAAAAGTAGATATTAAAATGTGTAATTAAATGTTGGGTAAAAATGAATACTAAGAAAATACAACCAAACCCTAGCATAATATAAATTTCAAAAATTCAATTCAATCCAACTCAACAATTAATGATATAAGGTGAAGAATTTATCAAATCTGATTACTATAATGTGTAATAGAGATGACAGTAGATAATTGAAAAATTCGACACAAAAAACAACAATCACTAGCATTCCAATGCAATGGTTGTGTATATACATGTGACCTATGTATATATATGTAATGGTTGTGTATATACATGTGACCTAAATGTATATATATACCCTTGCAATGTAAGATATATAGTGAATATATATGTGATTTAGTGAGTATACCTCTTGGGTGAACTATATTCAATATCATGGCCTATGTATATATATGTGATGGTTGTGTATATACATGTGACCTTCTAAATGTATATATACCCTTGCAATGCAAGATATATAGTGAATATATGTGGTTTAGTGAGTATACCTCTTGGGTGAACTATGTATACCTTGTAAGTACATAAGTGTGTATATTCCCTATAAATTTATGTGTATACACTTGTCTACAAACTGCAACCATAAAATGAATATACATTAAAGACCTAGGCAATATGGTATGGCCATATAGTTGTATAGATTTTCATAGTAGGAAAATTTAGAGGCCTAAAATATTTTTTTGGCCATATTTCACAATGAGAAAATATAACAAATTATATGTCAAAAAAATTCTCTCAACCTCCCCAAATACAATTATGATGTATGTTTCACGATTTGAAGCTCCTATAAAAAGTTGTCTCCCAAGACCACCTCAGAAAAGCACACACCTACAAGATCATATTCACAAAAAACACAAGTACAAGCATTAGATGTATAAGTTCATATTAGGTTTACTAAAATATATGCATACAAATAGATTAAAATAATAAGCATAAAGATCAAACAAACTAAATACTCAAATTCTCCACATGCATAGCTCATAGTGAAAAACAATGTGAAGTTTTGCTCATTTTGGAATGTGGGTGCTTAATTTTTCAGTATAACATTACCATTATCTAGATAACAAACTAACATAATATAGATGTAACAATTAAAAAAATTTAAAAGAAGGGTAATGTTTTGATTTATAGGCTTTCAGGTGAATCAGATAAATGACCAAGATTCAATCTAGAATCTTAAATTTGATCCATGATTAAGAAATTTGATAAGAAGAGGTGCCAAGCATGAAAGAGTTGCACAATATTTCAGTTTTTAATTAAAATAATTATTATTCCTCAACTCAAATTGACTAGGGAGATGACAAACATGATTGATGAGTTAACTAACTGCATGAACTAGTTAACTGAGTACATAAGAGAATATTGACTACTTATAGGGAATAACTAATTGATTGCATGAGTGAGTTAAGTGAATTTGATTGAAGAGTGGGTTAAGTGAATTTGATTGAAGAGTGAGATTGGGAGTAAACTTGAGTGAATTGATTAGACTATACAATCAACTAGGTGAAGTAAATTTAAATGGTTTAATACCTAACTAAATGAATTATAGGTGCATATGAGATGGAAATTATTATTAAATTAATTTATTAATGGATAATGGATGAAATAAATAAATTAATGGATAAACGTGTGGATAACTAAATAAAATTAAATGGCTAATACTTTATTAAATTAATAGATAATATTAGCCTAATTTAATTAAATAACTTAGATAATAGGCATCCTAAGTGATGAATGGATAATAAGGAAATAACATGTACTTATGGATTATGGAGAGATGATGATGGTGAAAGTGAATTTATTTAGGTATCTACAAGACACAATAACAATTTCCTCAATAAGGAAGGTGCATGTTTTAACAGGAAGAATATCATAAGACACTGAATTTTTTAGTTTAATATGCTTGTGATCATGTATTTTTGAATCATCTCTATTGGATTCCAATTTACCACTAAAGTCTTGCTAGCCCATAATTCACATCCATAAAGAATCATTTGAATAACTAAAGTACCAAAAAGCATTTGCATAATTTTCCAATCCCATAACTCCACCTTCCTGCTATGGTTTCTAAAGCATATGGTGCTCTCTAAACCCCCCACCCACCAAAGTTATCTTCCTTTTGTAAGTATCCTAGTTGAGATTGTTGTTGAATTCAATGCCAAGATATGTGTACTATGTTACTTCCTCTATAATATTCCCTTCAAAATAAAATTTGAGCTACTTTTTCTTCTTTTTTATTGGAGACTAGTGTTGACTTGCATACCCACATCTTTGTATAATTTCTCTAAGGTATATAACTGCTCTTGTAACCCTTGTGTAGATATAGCAATCAAGATGAGATTCTCAATAAATAGGAGAATCCTCACAACTCCCAAAATAACACCATCCTCATTATGCATATTTAACCATTTTTCTAGTTTGTCAATATAAAGACCAAAAACAATAGGGCAAAGAGGGCAGCTTGTTTGACATTTATGACACTTCTAAATAATTTAGAAAGGCATGCTCAAGTTCTAATTTTTATCTAGAATTCATCATAAACCCAATGAACAACCCCTCTATATTTCTCTAGGATACCAAGGTCCTTCGTTCTACACCTTAAACTTTTTCAATGATGTGTCAAAGTGATTCCATGGTCTATAGTTGAATGCTTTGGTCTGAAACTTTCTTTCCATTTTTCTCTCATACCTTTTACTTTCATCCACTCTTTGATCATGTGCTCAACCATGCTTTTAATTTTTTTTGCAAACAAGATTGCTAATCATGGTCTAGTAATTGGAGGGATTGTTTATATCACCACTCTTAAAGAGAGGTATTGCAAGGCCGGTTGATCAAACACTTGGAAACCCAAATATTGATAAAAAAAAGTATTTATATGGGGAGCGATAAAGTTATTTTCCCATTTCAAAAAAAAGGAGAATGCAAAAATGGCGAAAAAGCAGAGTGATGCGAAAAGCAGAGATCGATAGGAAATCCCTAACAAAACTTGCAAATCCATTGATATTGATATGGTAGACATTGTAGACCATGATATTTTCGCACTTAGACACACTTCAATCATTGGTCGTGTCCTAGGGAAATACAGACAGGGTGAAATAAGAGCCTGGGTCAAAAAGAATTGGCCATCTGTCCAAGAATTATATTTCGCACAGCAACAATTCTTTATCGCTGAGTTTGCTAATGAGGGAGAAAGGGAAAAGATAGTGAATAATGGTCCATGGATGTGCGACAAATCATATGTCTATGCCCAAATATGGGTACCACATTTCGATCTGACTGTAATGGAGCCTGCAGACAAACCCGTTTAGATGAGATTGTATAATTTTCCATTCAAATTCTGGTGTGAAGACAACCTTAGAATGATTGGAAACAATATTGGTGCAACCCATTCAATTGATATGGGCAACAATGATTAGATTCAATATGCGAGGATAAAGTTAATTTCAATAAATAAAATTTTGCAAACCTTAAATTTGAAAACAGTTGTGGGCATCTGGCAACAAAGGATTGAAATTGAGGAAGAAAATTTCTTCTATCTAAGATGTCGAAGGAGGAATCATAATGAAGAAACTTGCAGAATTCCCCAAACAAGGTCTGGAAGGCTAAGAAAGTCAATCATGCTCAACCACACCTAGTTGAAGATTGTGATCCGAAAGTGAAGACACCCGAAGGCCCAAAACCTATCGAAGAGGGGGAGAATTTGCCTGTGGAGGAACCCAAAGATCTAAATGCGGTGAATCATAACAATGACACCATTAATCCAAACCCAGGTTTCGGGGGAGATGAAATGGCAATAATTGAATTCTAAGAGCCACTAAGCCAATTATCGGTGGACCAATTCCAAGAACCCAGGACTCCTGAAGATTCAAACGAGGATGAATTGGATATAATTGACACAAGAAAAATAGGCCAAACGGTGGAAAAACCTTAGAAGACGGGTACTCCCAAACCTAGAACGGGGAGGAAGATGAATAGCAAGAAATGGTCAGAGGATGGATTACTGCCAGACCAATCATCTATCATATCATACCTATTGAGATCCAATTGAGGCAATCCCTCCTCTGGGGGACAATGAAGGTCCTCACCTGGAATGTTAGGGGCCTAAACGCCCCTAATAGACGGCGTATGATCAAACGCCAAATCGAAACTCAATTGATCAACATAGTGTTTTTACAGGAAACTAAATCATCAAAAGAGAATGTTGAATTATTTGCTAAAAGTTGCTTCGGATGGGTGGGACATTCCCACAATGTTGTTGGAGCATCAAGGGGACTTTGTATTATGTGGAGACCAAATAAGGTATCAATCTCCATAATTTTTTCTGATCAGAATTGGATCAAATGCGAAGTCAAAAGTGTGAATTTGGACTGTCAGTTCATCCTTTACAACATATATGGTCTAGTTAAAACTGCTGAAAATTTTGATCTTTGGACGATCTTAAAACAAGACCTGGAGGGTCTAAATGACAAGGTGATTTTGGCTAGCAACTTCAATGCCATTCTACACCTGAGTGATAAAATTGGCGGGCTTGGGAGAATGGTGCAAGCCCAAAAAGACTTCAACAATTTCATTACAGATCGGGTACTGACAGACATCATACCTACAAACGAAAAATTCACTTGCACAAACAGAAGGTGTAGCTTATCCAATATTGTGGAAAGATTAGATCAATTCTTTGTCTCAGAGGAATGGCTGGAGACATCATCATTACCCAATGCTCTGATTAAACCATGCCCAATTTATGACCATTACCCAATGAAACTAAACATTTTAGAAGATTCACAACCCGGAAAATCCCAATTCAAATTTGAAAGAAAGTGGTTTTGATGGCCGAGAATGAAAGAAGTCATTAAAGAATGGTGGTTGGAATCCATGCACATAAAAGGCACAAGGATGTTTGCTTTTTGTAAACGGTTACAAAACTTGAAGGAAAAACTAAAGGTATGGAATAGAACTGTTTTCAAAAATATTTTTGAAGAAAAAATAAGAATAGAGCAGGAACTAGAACAGCTGAGCGATTATGTCATCCAAAATGGAATGTCTGCATCAAAATTCAATAAAGAAAAAGAATTAATTATGGAGTATGATGAAATATTGGCAAGGGAAGAAATCTATTGGAGATCTAAATCCTAAGAATGTTGGTTGAAGGATGGTGACCACAACACCAAAAATTTTCATAACTCCACGAAAATAAAAAGAAGTTGGAATAAAATCACCCAAATTACACACAAGGAGGGAAGAATCTTAACAGATGTCAAGGACATTCAAGCCGAAGGCATCCATTTTTTCAGTTCTTTATTGGGCGGTGAAGGTAATGCAGATACATTGAACAATGATTTCTTGAATGAGGTTCCCACTTTAGTCACCAATGAAGATAATCAGATGCTAATTGCGTTGGTCACCCTTGAAGAGCTCAAGACTGTCGCATTCAAGTTGAATCCGAACAAGGCCCTAGGCCCTGATAGATTCACTGCTTCGGTGTTCCAAAACTGCTGGGACTTTATGGCAAACGATATACTTGAAGTTTTGGAAGAATCAAGGAAGAAAGGAATTATATTGAAGGAATTGAATAACACAAACATTTCTCTAATCCCTAAGAAACAAGATGTTCAAACTTTTTCAGATTTCCAACCTATCTCGCTATGCATTACAATATACAAAATTGTAACAAAAATAATGGCAAACAAACTTAAGCTCATTCTCCCAAAAATCATATCGGTCGAACAAAGTGGGTTTGTGCCCAACCGGAACATAGTGGACGGGATTGTGATTGCACACGAGATCATCCATTCAATCAAGAAGGACAACTTGAGAGGAATGATATTGAAATTAGATGTTAAAAAAGCATATGATCATGTACAGTGGAGATTCCTTATGTTGACAATGAAGAAATTTGGTTTCTGTGAAAAATGGATGGATTGGGTATTTTCATGCATAGGCACTCCTCGGTACTTAATGCTTATTAATGGTAGCTTGTGCAGCTTCTTTCAAGGTGGTCTAGGATTACAGTAGGGTGACCCTCTATCTTCATTTTTATTTGTAATCATGGCAAACGTGTTGAGTCAGAAGATTTCGACCATATCAGACATTTGGAAGGGAATTAGTGTCATGCCCTCCCTTCCCCCTTTCACTCACCAGTTATTTACGGATGACACATTATTATACATACAAGCCTCTTTGGACAAATCCACGAGTATAAGGCGAATCCTAGATGAGTATTGCTTGGCCTCTGGTCAATAGATCAACAAAGAAAATTCAAGGATATTCTTTTTCAAAACCGGACAAACAATGCAAAGGAGAATTGCCACAACCTTGGGTTTTGGAATAGAAAAACTACCTGCGACATACCTGGGTGTGCCACTTTTTTGTGGATCAGTCAAAAACAAGCTATGGAAGGAGGTGGTGCAGAAAGTTGGGAAAAAAATAGAAAGTTGGAAAGGTAGGTGGCTCACCATGGTTGGACGCTTAACAATGATCAAGTTTGTACTTGTTGCTATACCAATATACATGCTCTCCACAATGGAAATCACCAAAAAATCTGCACAATAAATAATAAACCAGTAGAGAGGTTTCCTCCGGGATGGATTAAATGAGAAATAAAAGATCCCTTTGGTTGCCTGGGATGTGATCAAATGCCCCAAGGTAGCTGGGGGTGTCAGAATCAGAGATATCATGTTACAAAATAGAGTCTTAGGAGAAAAACTCATATGGCGTATGTACAAAGACCCTGAAACCATGTGGTGTCGTGTTCTTCAGAAGAAACATCTTGATGAAGACTCACTGAAGCGTATTTTAACTATTGCAAACCCACCGAACGGGTCTACCATGTGGAACTTTACAATAAAATGTAGAGACATTATCACTGATCATTTATCTTGGAGAATTAAAGACAGAAGTAAGGACAACTTTTGGACAAGTTTTGGACAAATTTGTGGAACGGCTATAGACCACTAATAGAACTACTCAGAATGATCAGAGCAATGGAGATCACTATCCCATTAATGGGGGAGTTGGTTCAGGACTATATGGAGCTACATCGGACCAACGGCTTCCCATCCTTTAGGTGGAAAGGTATGGACATGTTGGACATTGACAGTAGGAAGACTCTTAAGGTAGAGTTGGCTTCTAGACACATTGTCTTGGGGACTGGGGTGGATGAAATCCTCTAGTGTGCGGCCAAGTCTGGTAATTACACCCCCAAACTTGGTTTTGAAGTAACTCATAGAATGTGGGAGAAATACACGTGGCAACCTGAACTATGTTGGAGCCCCCATATTCTCCCAAAGGTAGGTGTCTTTGCCTGGTTGGTTGTACAAAATCGTATTCTAACTGGTTACAGGTTAATGAAGCTAGGTTTTGTCAGACCATATCGATGCCCATTATGTTGCAATCATTTTGAAACTCTTGATCATCTATTGGTACAATGTGATATTGCTCAGGAATTCTGGAGTTTCTTCCTAGGGAAGTTGAACTATCACGGGCCTTGGCCACAAATATTAAAAGAAATTTTCACCTGCAGGCCAATTCTTCACAAATCTGCGGTTTGGCAGGGACTCTGGTATGCCATTCCAGCAACGGTGATCTGGCACCTTTGGAAGGAACGAAACTCACATATCTTCAATGAAAAACCTTCAACTGTGGCATCAATCTTAAGAAAAATCAAAGTGGTTGTGTGCGAACATTTGAACGTTGGGTTGGTTGGAAAACAATACCATCAATTATCATCATGGGATGATCAAATGTCTAGAACATGGCCACATCTTATTCCTCTGAAGGGGGACAAAATAAAAAACAGGAATGATAGGAAGACGGCTCGGTGGTGTCTTCCCCCTCGAGACCGCCTTAAACTAAATTTTGACGGTGTTGCATGTGGGAACCCAGATCTATCTAGGGTAGGCTTTTTAATTAGAAAAGAACATGGAAAATTGGTTTGGGGTGGATCTGTTAAAATTCCTGTAGGAACAAACAATGATGCGGAATTTATGGCCCTGTTGAATGGACTAATACTATACAGAGAAAAAGTTATTTCAAATTTGGACATTGAAGGTGACTCGATGAATGTGATCCAGGCCATTATTGCTGGTAAGGCCCCAAGCTGGAAATAATGATGTGGCTTGAAGAAATTCAAAAAATATTGAAGGAAATCAGTGAGTACAACATCAGACATGTGTTTTGGGAAGCCAATACGGATGTTGACTTCCTCTCTAATCATGTCATTGACCAGCCAAAGATGTCCATTATCTCAAACGACTGGAGAGTGTGGAAAGGTTTCACTCTGGCTGAGGGCTCAAATGAAACGACTGCCCTATAAGCTACCAAACTAAAGCACGATACATATGACATAAGACTTCAAGTACATGGAAAATGATCAAGTTCGGTGGCTTCCAATAGACTCTTGGAGGATGAATGGCAAAAGGTGCAGAGATTAACTTCCCAGCTGCTCAATATCACATAACGGCAAGCAATACTATGGTGCTCAACAAACTCCATTTCACTCAAACAATACTCAAGGAAATGATATGCATGAAACTATACTGGTCCTCAACGAAGGCTTGTGCAGGAATATTGGTGCCGGTTCCTTTCTAAGTTGCTAGTGTGATCTCAGGAGAACATAGGGCCATAAGGATCCTCTTATTTTCTCTCTACTCATAAAAATTTGTAATGATTCCTTTTATCAATGAAAGGAGCTAGCCCTATGGTAGCGATTTGCTTTACAAAAAAAGTTATTTTCCCATTTCAATTACTTTTCCTCTAACTCAACTATGTTGCAATCCTTCCCTATGCTCAACTTCTTAATACCTTTAACCTCTTGCAAAGTAAATAGTTGCATCGTTGTGTTGACCATGGGAGATACGTCTATGTGTGGTTCATGCTCATATAATTGCCTTGTGTAAGTAAGATTGATCAATTGTGATGTTATTCTTTGTGTTTTATTTTCTTTATTGAATCTCCTTCCAAAAATGAGTTATTTTTGTCTAAGTAGATTAGTTTCTCTCTCATTGTGATCATGTACTTTTTTCTTTTAAAATCAATCGGTACAGCTTTTTGTTTTCCCTTCTTTGCTTGGCTCCTTGAGAGCTTTCCTTGTTGCCTTGGTAGAGGTGGTTAAAGTTAATTCATGTTCTAATCCCACTCTATCCTCAGTTCCTATTCTAGATGGAAAAAGAATTATCTTAGGGTTCTAGAATCAATTGTTGAAAGATCATCCTCCAAGCTAGAAAATTCTCTTACTGAAATGTTTATAGATGGTTGATATAATATTGATGTGCTTAGAATATAGGTTCAAAGGAAATACAAGTCATATGACTAGACAAGGATATTGTCTTTGATTAAAGGTTTCTTTTTGTCCTCACTTTTGAACCATGAGGATTGCATGAGAACCCTCTTGCAAGGTCCTTGGTTTCTTGGTAAAATACAACTCTTCTAAAAAATGAAGATCAAATTTTGATCTGAAGGAGTGCATCAATAAGGTTCTTGTTTGTGTTAGGCTCCCAAGGTCATCATTGTAATATTGGGAGGATGCAATTATGAAGGGTATTGCTAATTCATTTGGAAAACTCATTGCTTTTGATGTAGTGACCCAACCTAGAAAATTATTGTTGTTTACCAAATTATATGTGAATGCTAATTTGGATGAAGATATTATAACCCCAATCACCTTGTTCTCTAATATGGTGATTGAGTTCAATAAATTGATTTTGTGGATGCCTCGATTGCATGTCAAAAGTGTCACAATTCTAGCCATTATGTTGTTATTTGCCTAGTCAATATGAAGAAGCAAACAAATGGAAAAATAAGGATAAATTTGAGCTTAGTCTATAATAGGAAAATGAAGACATTGTCCAAGGAGACTAGGTGCATAGCTATGTGGTGGTAAAAAATAAAAATCAAATGTTATCCTTCAGTGGATAGGTTTGGCTTTGAAGTAAATCTCGGTAACGTTTGTAGTTCTAGGACCCTAGTTAGGGTTTCTTTAGATGTAGGAAATACAAAGGTAGCTCTAGTGGGGAGAAGGAAGGTGGTGTAGGTCTGATGGGTCTTGCTATCAAACTATTGTATGTGGTTTTGTCTTTTGTTTTCTCACCATCAACAATCAAGGAAAAAAGAATAATCAAGGATTCAAATCCAAGAGATTATTTTGGCATGAGATTTATAAGTTGCCTTCAATATTTAGGTTTGATAATTAAAAAAGAGTGATTAGTAAAAGTGAAAATTTGCTTGAACAATTTAGTGGACAAGATTGTTGTTAGTATTCAAGGGTCTCTAGAGTTCTACTAGTTTAAGTAGCCTAACTAGCCTTATTTAGGGCAATATGTCCTATGCTATTTGTTTTAGTTGCATTTATGTGAATTGTCTCTCTATTGTTAGTGTTGTGTTTGTATCTACTAGTTTACAACCCCAGTGTTGTTGTTCCTTGTATTTATTTTATGGTTTATTGTTCGTCTTCAATATTATTTTTAATCTTTTCTTTGAAAAGGGATATGTGCCCTTTCAAAAATCCACCTTTACCTTTAATTTTTTTTTTAAAGATATGCATTTTCTTATAAAACATTCCAATTACAACCACCAACAAAATGTATGGGAAATAACTCCTACTTGACTACTAACATTATTAAATATTTATTTATAGACTATACTAACTTAAACCATAATATAAATGTAATATAATCTAACAAAATGATTAAGAACATGTTAGGAGAACAATTGTGATATCATAATTGAAAACCTTAATTAAAGAAAATCATTTCCCATACTTTATATTCCCATGTTGTTTTCCTCCCATAGTAATACATACATTTAGTTCCAATAGTATGTACCTAAAAAAAAGAAAATCTCTATGTTCCTCCCCAAGATATGTTTTGGCATTCTTATAATGAGGATAAAAGGATGTCACAAAAGTGTCCCAAAGTCATCCCTATTTTTTAAATGCCCTAGCCATCCCATAAACATTCTCCAGATGGGGGGACACCATAGGGAGAATTGGGGACATCTTATAAGTCCCCCAATTATCATAGGGATGAGTAACCATCCCCACAAAAAAATCTATGATTTTCTTAAAATCCATACTGAAAAAATAATGATTGTAATCTTCTTTTTTTGAAAATCTAATTAATAGAATTTATAATTCAATTTTGTTGAGGACTCCAAGAAACCACAACATAGACTCTCCTTAATTATTTTACTATTAAGAGTGACATTTAGACATTGCTTCTATGTAGTTCATAAATACCTTTATATCTACATGGGCGATCCTCCTCTGCACCCAAAGTTGCCAAATCAATAATTCCATGTCATTTAATGTTTTTTATTATTTAGGGAAAAGTGGGGTTTGAAGGGGGCCCAAAAACCTTTACAAAATGTTGACTAAAAGATGTTTGCTAGGACAAACACAACATGCGAACAACAAAACAACAACCCACAAGGGATTGACAGCAAAAAACCACGAAACAACAAAGAGCCCAAAAAGCAAAGAACCAACAACATGATTACATGCCCTTTAAGGCTACAATGACTTCAATCTCCTAATGGTAAAATTACTCCCGAAGATTGGCATAACTAACCAACTCTCGCTTCTCTTCAAAGAGCCTCTTTTTACAACCTGTTTTCTTCCTTTCATTGTCCTTGATTTGGTCTTCACAGAGAGTTTTCAACTTCTCAGACAAAATGTGAATTCCCCGAACACTATTTTTAATAGAGCAACGACTGACATTGACCACCCTCTCAAAGTTATTCTTGATAGTTAAAGTGTATTAAGGATCTATAGTGTATATGATGGATGCCTTATCAATGCTATCATATGAATATTTTAAAGTTTTTTATATTTACTTTTTTCATATAGTTGTCCCTAAAATGATCTCAAAAAATCCATCTTGGAAATGCATCCCCCCATTCCCTGTCATCCCCATCTCGAAAACTTGGTGGAACATAGAGAATTCCAACTAGCTAAGGGCAATTCAGCTAAAATTCTACTGGCATATATATTGATTGCATGGAATAAATTGTCAAAACTCACTAAAAATACTGATTTTTTTAAACGGGTTCATAACATAGATTATGAAGAAACCTACATCATACTAGTTGATATACACAAAGCTTGTGTTTGGCTTTTGAGGCACTCATTCTATGTCATTTTTTATTGAAAAAATTAAATAACGTCTACATTTGCACAATATTAAATAGAACATTATCATAATATTATTGAGAGTTGATGCAAGAATGTATTACAATATAGCTTTTATAAAGCCTCTCAAATATAACTTCCCAAACAACCAACTTACGAGAACATAACTAATTATCAAATTTAGTGACTTCATTAAGGTAAACTTTAATATTCCAACACCCCCCTTAAAATTTGCATCACACACAACAAAACATGTTGATTGAAACAAGCAAATACATATTCTTTAGAAGTTTTTTCTTTGAAAAAACATATCATGTACCAAGTGTAACTCCATCATAGCTGCCTTGTAACCCTTGAAAAGGTGTAGCTCTCGAGCTGAATTCTTGAGTTCTTAGATTACCGCCTCCTTGAACTCTCAAATCACAAATCCCCCAAATCATTGAACAACAATCCTTTGCTCCATCAAGTTGTCTCGTGACCTTTGAAAAGGCATAACTCCCCAAATCCACAAACTTCTAAATTATCTAGACAACAATCCATATAAAGTTCACCAAATCCCTTCTTGTCTTCAAAAATTAAACTTCACAATGTATTCTTCAATTATGTCAACATCAAAAAATGGAAAGCAAAAATATCATATGTTAGTCATACAAAGCACCATCTCGTGCCATCTCTAAGTGAGAAGTTGACTTGAGATGATAAAAAGCCTCCAACCTCCAATGTGTCCTTGTTACACTTTATTCATTTGATGTTTCTTGTGAGTCTTTTGAGACCTCATTAGACGTAACAAATATGGTCACAAAAATCCACGCATAAGATAACATGATTAAAAAAATTATTTTCAACTAAAATTGCACCTTATTTTCCCATTTTTTAGCGTTAAGCTCAATTGAAATTGCACCTTATTTTCTCATTTTTAAATGTTGAGCTCAACCGAAACTGCACCTTATTTTCCCATTTTTAAGTGTCAAGCTCAACTGAAATTGCATCTTATTTTCCTTATATCTCCTCTTCCAAAATCCAATAATTGAAATGTAAGTAAAAATATAATCTAATGTTTTCAACAAAAATACTGTCAACAAAACTTCTGTTATAATTAAAAATATAATCTATTGTTGTCAACAAAAATACTATCAACTAGCTTCTGTTTTAATACCTTAAGCAAAGACATTCAAATATTAACAATAATACAATAATATTTTTATCACCAACCTATAAGTATGGCATTAACTTACCAATGCCAAATCTCTAATCACAAACCACTAACCAACAACATTCACAAAAGTTTCCTCTCATTCTTATAGCTTCACGCAGAGCTTTGACTTGCAACAGATTTTGCAAATAAAAAAATACCTCTTTGCTTTGCATCCCCTTTTGGCATTTACTTGCTACAGATATGCGCAAAGATCAAACATTAAAGATTACCTATTAATAGTATCGCACGACATACTGCACATCAGATCCTTCCGACTAGCAAAATCAGCATTATAATCTTCATTTGTTTAGTAGCAGATGTAGGGATTTTTCCATGCTCACAGTAGCACTTGATTCTTTACACTGCACCAGGTCGACTACCTTTGGCAGAGTCTCTTCAATCCTCAAAATTTGGTGGAGACTTAGGTTTCAAACCAAATCCATCTCTTCCATGAAAACATCTTCCCATGCTTCTACTATATAGATTTTTAATTAAAAATATTATGTACTCAAGACGATCTTTGAAAACAGCTACAATTTTTGGTTTTAAGAAAACGTCGGGCTTTATCAGTCCCTTTGGCATGACAATTAATACATTAATATTCTTGGCGAAAATCTTAGGAACTTTATTGAATCTGGCATTGATTTTGCCAAAAATCAACTTCTAATTCTAAGCCTCCAGATATTATTCAATCTTATACCATCCTCCGTATTCAAATTCATTGAGTTCGTTTCAGAAAGATTTGGATAATAAATATAATGTTTTCAATGGTTTAAAAACAAGGTATGCTCTCAACTGAGGTTTCAAATTAATTTGAACATTGTGCCTTCAGTACTTCTAAATGATTTTAGACAAATGTATTGCAGGACAATGAGCATAGTCTAGTTTCATTGTATTAAGATGCAATACATGAGACTGGTGAAAATGTGTGTAACATCTGGGTGCAAATTCAAGTTTTGCATTTGCATACACTAGAAATTTAAAATTTAAATTTTGCTCGGTCTTAGGTATACACTTTTGCAAGCAGACACAACATATAGCACACTCTCCTCATATTAAGGATGCAACATTAAAATACATATTATAACATGATTTATTTTTGTGAGCCAAATTGAGGAAAATTTCATATCCTTTTCCGGCTGATAGGTTTCATTCCCTTCACAAAATCTCGACATGCTATAGATTACATATCAAGTCTACAATTAACTGAGCCCAGCATAATAAAATTGATAGATCCTGCTAATGTTTTAACATGCCAAGGCCAATTACATAAATCAAATGTCAAGTAACTTCTGACAGCATCTAAATCCTATATCTACAGTCTAGAGACGGCAACAGCTTCTTCAATAGGTGCACTATCTGCCCTTTCTTTATTTTCCAATTCCTCTCGCTCTGCATCTTCCATCAAATCAAGAGACATGGCAGAAGGTATTCTATGTCGCTTCAATATACGAGAAGTGGCATCTTTAGCATTCTCATAATTCAAAACAACCACTCTTTCATCATCCAAGTCAAAACGGAGGCTCTTCTCTGTGCAACCTTCTATTAACTGGCGTAAATGCTTCAAGTTGTCAACTACCACCCCGTTTACTTTTTTCACCTATCAAAAATCAATATAACATTCAAAACTTATGGTATATATACATGAATGTAAGTGTGCATCTTGTATTCTATATATAGTACATACTTTATCTCTTTTATTTTAATTAGCGACTAAAATTATAGCATCAATTTGCAATGCTAATGCTTAGATGGTTAACATGGTGTATAAAAAGAAACTATTATCCAGATAGTTGTCATTACTGACTGGAAGCTAGTGAATCACATCTCAAATACTTCATGTGGTACCAAACAAATTAGACTACTAAGATTTAGGAAAAATTTACAAATCAATTCGACTGGAGAAACAAACCTGAAAATCTGACAGGCGCTCATAACCTGTATTAATATCATCCATCAACACCTGTATAAGCAAAAAGAAACAAAACACAACTTTCTAATCAGTAAATGAAATATTCAAATGAAGCTAAAACCATAATGACGATGGGATCTGTTCAATACTTGCATTTCCTTTTATGACACGTTGAATTAAATATCACTCTAATGCCAACCAAACAACACTAGACAATTCTTATCAAGAACTGTTCTTATCATAATATAGAATATGCTTATTTTACTTTCAGTTTTCATGATTTCTGCCCTAAAACTTTGGACAGGATTCTAGTATTGAAACAACAACCTTAACTCATGGCAAACCAGTCTCTGCTTTAAAGAACAAAATCATTGGAAAAAAGAAGGGCTATGCTATTAATTACCTATATTAACCATATCACCATTCAGCTCAAATTCAAAGTTTGGCAAAACCAAAAAATTACTAAAACTTAAAGAGATCCATAAAGAAAAGTGTGTGAATGTGCATGCTGAGAAACGCAGAGAGGTGGGGTGATAGCATAAGATTCTGTGTTACAAAAACATAGAGATTGACTATAATCTGAGGATTCATTTTGAATTTTCAAAGAAAGGAAAGGAATTGATAACATCACAAATAAAGACTAATGAAGCTAATAGAGAGGAATCTGCTAGGGTTCTTAGCTGAGGCAGCCCTCTTACATGATCTGGCTCAAGATTTATCATTTCATCGATCAAAGTCACTCATCTTTATGTTACTCAAGAATTTTACCCCTAAAGATTAGATGTTGGTTTCTTGGGTAAGCCTTATAGAACCTAAGAAACATCTCTTTTTATGGATTTCTAGATTGGATCCATATAAGCATATAAAACTTGATCATTATGGTTTTGCATGTTTGTTGATCAATGTATACATATTGCTGTGTTATAATTTGTTCTTTGTGCCCTTGACAGTCTTATTTCTATATGTTCTTGGGAAGCTTGTTTTCCTTCTAAGATTTGTGAGAATAAAATCTCATCTTGTGATTCACAGAAAAAAAAATCCCGACAAGCTACAGATGACAACAAGAACACAATCATATGGAAAGTATTTTGTAGGGCACCCAAACACAATATATGCAACAGAGAAAAGAGGATAAATTGTTTACAAATGTCATAGGATTGATATAGGTAGAGGCATGGCCCCTTAATGATACATCTATTCCTATTATGCAGTGTTACCCCAAGTTTCGGGGACGGGGACGGGGACAGTGGGACGGGTCCCCAAGTCCCCAATTTTTCAAGCCAAATTTGGGGATGGCTGGGGTACGGCAAAGGGGACAGCTATATAAAATATAGGGAAAATTTTAAATATATATAGGGAAATTTTAAATATTCATATGAAAACATGGATAAAGTATGCATAATATACATTATAGAATCTTAACATATAACATTTGTGTTCAAAATTGTTTGTCAATACTCAATACGCATTCAAAATTCAGAATTTTGAATTCATTGTCAATATGCATGTGAATTATTTTCCTTAGATGCCTTTATGACCATTTCCACAATTCTAACGACCATATCTCTATCTTTAATCAGGTCCAAATATTTTGATTTCATCCTTTCTAAAGTATTCTTTCACTACTTGCAAATCTGCAAGAGTGACTACATGTTTATTCCCAACAGAATTTACTTCATTTGTCTTGTGTGTCCTTTCAAAAGCTAGAGTGAGCTCTTCAATGAGCATTTTTGTGTTATCCAAATCAATTAGGACTCTTACCTCTTTCTCTTCTATTACCAACAGTTGCTCTTTCCATTCATGTAGCTCCTCGAGCCATTGTGCAACACTTGCAAGATCACATTTTTTATCTTACTTGAGGTCTTGGAAATATTTCTACAAATGGAAGGGCAATTACTAGTAAACGCCACGTCACCTTCTATAATTACTAAGATATCTCTCCTTGTGCGAGAATGATCTGCATATCTGAGCTGATGTAGTTCTAATGCTATTGATTTCTCATGTGCTCCACTTGAGTTAAACCACCCAAGGACAGCTCTGTATCATCAACCTTTGACTCCTTTTCATTGAAAACGACACCATTCCTTGCCTACCATTAAGAGTTCAACTATCAACTAACTCCTTCAAATCATCATCCATTTTAACTCTACAGCTACTTCTCTACTTTGAAGCTTTCAATAGGGATGTTCTGCCAAATCAACCCTTCCCACAATGGACCAAGATTTTAATAATTTTTACAAGTTGTCGCATCAGCAATCACATCAAAGTCCCTTCCAGTTGGTCTGAAATTTGGTCTCAGTTTGCTCATAAGAACTTTGTACTCTTCATTAAAGAGGTTTGATCCAATTTTATTGATCTCGCATGCTTCTATGTCCCTCTACTCTTGTTTACCTATGATCTTGGGCAATGAATACAAGCTCTTAATTGTCATTGCTGACATCCAAGGTAATAATAGAGTATGGCATTTTCTGCCATGATGAATTTTACGAAGGCCTTGAATTCTCAAATTCCATGCAATCATTCATGAGCAATCTTGACATGGAGAGAAAGGATTCACTTTCAATTTAGTCCCCTTCATCTTTTTATTTCATCACTGTAAGAATACTTCTCATAATAAAAAGAGTTTTGAGATGATATAGTCCATAATTGGTACAATAAATATATGCCACAACTATTCTTATGATAAATATCATTAGTGTCTACCTTCTATTTGCAAGCTAGGAGGTGAGGACCCACAAGATGAATATAATAATGCTTTTTTTTTATAACTCAAATGTGGTTTTCTTTTTTTTAAAGTAGGCAACACGTAGGGGACGGTCGGCCGTCTTGGCGTCCCTTGGCCATCCCCTGTGTGTTGCCTCAAAGTCTCCCCGTCCCCGATACATTTCCTTTTTTTGGGCAAAATTGGGGATGTCAAGGAGATGTCCCCTAGCCATCGCTAAGTCCTTGAGACGTCCACAGGACAAGGATGGGTCATTTCAGGCAAGGGACATGTCCCCGATTTTCCTTGCTATTATGGCATGGAGAGGATCAGTGCACGATGAGCTACATTGTCAACACATGTCCCAATGGCATACCACAATATTGGTAAGTCAATGGGGCTGATAATATATGTTTTATTAACCTAACATCCCCTAAAATGCAACTTATAGGGCCCACATAACAGTAACATTTATTCCTTGATGCTCATCAAAAAGGAATAATTTACCTGTCATCCCCCCTTATGAAAAACCATCAAAGATGTCAAAAAAGAATGATGACAATACACTAAAAACCTCCTTACTAACAAGGTTCCCAATCCAAAAGATGAAGAAGCAAAATGATAAACCCAACCTTAAACCAAACACCAATTGATCACCAAATGCTCCTCATACCTCATTATCTAAAATATCATCCACATTAACTTGCTCAAACCCCTCAAACAATGGGTTTGCAACCTCATAATCATCAAACCGCCCATTCAAGCAAGTCTCCAAGTTAAATATAATGATGGGTAAAATGTTGAAGCCACCATGAACTGAACACAAATCTATCGCCAAATGCATGAACTCCCAAACATAAATGATCCAAAGGTGTCTGCAAAGCACTGAAAATATGGCATACATAATGTTTTTTAAATGATGATGATGACCAAACTACAGAGGAAGTCATTACCACCAGCTACCAATCATGTGATGAGTTCTGAAAACCTATGCATGCCCACAACTTAAACAAAGCACTAGAAAGTGTCATCCACACAATTTGCAATGAAATCCAAGAAAAAAGGTCCTAGCATTACAACCCTAAAATTATCACCAAGCAACAAGCCTTGACCCTATCCCCAACCTACAAGGACACCAAAAACCTCAAACCACCAAAACAATCAATGACAAATAATGAATTCAATCCTCTTCAAATAAATAGCTTCCAACACATCCTCTCAAACCAGCTGCAACAAAGATGATATCAACACAATAATGTTAAGTTAATGAGACAACCCACAATTGGAAAGCCACTCACTCATCCCTCAAATACAATAGAGAAATTATTGGTAATAAGAGCCAAATGCTCCCATGACCATCAAAGAAAGCTCTATTATCGAATACAAAACCTTAACAACAATCAAATCCATAATTTGGCTTGATCAAGTATAGGTCAAAATTGTGATGTCCCCTTCTTAGTCCTAGGCACTTCTATGACCGTTAGCCTATTTCTGAAGACCTATAGGCTACTTTGAGGCAATTTTAGGGTTTCCAAGATTCTTGGAGGTTTCTTGTCTGCATTTCAAAAGTTCCTTGCGGGAGTTTTCTAGTATGCTTTCTAAGTCTTTCTAGGTTTTATGAGAACCTTGGTGGACAGTCACTGCTATTTTTAGCAATGTCTGTTTTTAGACTTACTATTTTTAGTAAGTCACAACGGCTACTCGAAATGTGCTCATTTTGAGAATGGAGTCACTTACTTATTTTAGTAGTATGCTATTTTTAGTAAGTGTTATTTTTGACAATGGTTTTTAGCAACAGTTCAGCACTAGGTTACTATTTCTAGCAGTGTGGCAATGCAGTGTTTGGCATTGTAATATGCAGCCCTGTTTTGCCTTTGGTTTCTTCTTTTTTTTGGATGAATGTTATGAGAGTTTTTTGCAATGCTTGATACAACAATATAATACAGCAAAATGGAAGATATTGAAATAATATTTTCAACTCAAAACTGAATATTACATCAAGATTACACAGCTGAAAATTCCAAATTTTTAAATCAACAAATATACTCAGTTTTTCATCAAAGTGATTACAACCCAGTTCATAAAATATCATCTGTTACCCAAATCCAACATACCCAGAAAGTGGGGTTGGGGCCCTAGATCGGTTGGCTAAATCTTTCCTATTGCAAGAGGTTGGTCACAAGGTCTTGTCTCCCCCACCCCCGTGGTACCGGAGGGCGTGTCACGCCAGCGCCGTCAGGTGCACTGTAGTTTATAGGGGGTCGTGCTACCCGATTCCTACAATCTAATATACACATAAGGAGCAATTACAAAGAACTATTACAAACAAGTGTAACAGAAGTTAGACTATCAGATTATTAATATTATTTTAATATACCAATACCCCTTTAATGACTAAATTGGAATGATCTAGAGGTTTAGTCATTAAATTACAATATGGCTCTTGAGATAAGTAGAAACGGGAAGAAATGTCTATATGAGCAACCTTCATAAAAGTAGGCACTTGAGAAAGATATGCAACAAGAACAAAATGAACATGCTTTACTGTGGAATTATCAATTGGTTTGTTTGTCCTCCAAGGTGACACTCTAATTTTGTAAAGTCATCTTTATGCTCAACTTAAAAATACCATTGGGGCATCTAAAGCACAACAAATGGATGCTAAAATGACAGCCTCAACTAGAAATGAACTTGTTACGGGCTGATCCTCTACTAGAATGGAGATATTTTCAATCATGTGTTGTTGATACACAGGTGGAGAAGAACCACCCAAGGGCTGACACATTGGAATACTCCATAAACTGGAAGGTAAATTTGTTAATGTTGCCACAATACTAGCTTCTATATAGAGTCTAGGCCTATTCAGGTTTATGACCTAACCATGGTTTCTCTAGTGTAGCATGCAAAACATGATCAACAAGTTTGTATAAGCCTTTGTACACACTGCTTGGCCTAGTTCCTCAAGCATTAATTTATCCTAATTTACGAAAAAACAATGTACTCTATAGTCTATACCATGAAATTGAACTAGAGAATTAGGATTTTTGTAATCTGGCTAAAAGAGAGTAAGCTTTTGTTCAAACTTGAAACAAACTTAACATTTAGTAGTAAAAGTTTTGATTCCATTATTGAGGATATCACGTATCACTTTAACAATATGTGGCTTTCCATCAGCAAGCAAAACATAATCCCTATGACTAACATCAATTGTAAACTTGACAAACCAATCCTTTTGACACTTGAAGTGTCTAGATGCACTTGAATGAAAGAACCAACAATAGTTTTTAACACTATTTAAATAAACAATTAATGCAAACTCATTATCATAGTCTTCCTTAGCAGTAGCCACCACACTAGCTTCATTTTGTGGCTTATGGGATAAGATCATGTCTTTTTTTGCAATCATTCTTCACATGCCCAAATTTTTGGCAATAGAAGCATTGTACTTCTCCATGGTTGTGAAGTGGAAGGAGAACTATGATTTGTAACCTAAAACCGTGCAAGAAGTGCACTTTGTGAGCAACATTTGTTCTTGTTGTTGTTTCTTCTACAATAAATATGTACTAACCTTGTCAAAGGTGAAAGTTTGGCTTTTCATTGACAAAATTAGAGACTCCACAAAAGTCTCAAAGAAGGGTGACAGACTATTATGATCAAAGCAAACATTACTTCCTTATCCACTAGTTTGTTGTCCAAGGTGAGTTGATCCCAAAGATCTTTGAATTTCAAGAGATGCTTTGACAAAGACCCACCCTCATGCAATTTAGTAGAAAACAATAGATTTTTTAAATACAAAGTTTAACTTTTCTCAAACAATTGCAAAGTAATTTAAAATGTACTCGCAGACATAACGTTGTGAACCTCATGAATTAAATCATTAGACACTACTGGAAAGTATGTGAGTGCATGTACAAATAGCTAGATTATCTATGCATAGAGTTAAGTTCGAAATACAAGAGATAAGCTGGATTAGGCAATCTGAAGAGCATGACAAGTATTTATCTTCAATTACATTGCTTGATTAACATAGCAAAAGAAGCTAAATAGGGTAATATGATAAAATCCTAATAATACAGTATTGTATTATATTGATTGAATAAGTTTATGTTGCTTTTAAACAAGAGAGTTTGAAATGATAATAGAAGTATTTTGTCTCTACTATCTATTGAATACTTAAGTGTATGGTAGTTAAACCATGAGGAGAGAACTTATGTTCTCGGAAGCTTATAACCCTTGAAAGTAGGAGGATAGGTTATTTCCTTGAGTTAGGGTAAACACTTGAATAAGAGGAAGTTGCCATAATGTCATGTCCCCAAAATTATGACACAAAAAAAACTGACATTGAAATACGAAGGAATAAATAGATTACATATAAAAATAGTAACAAATTAATATTTTTAATTATCATAAAGATAACGTTATAATTATAATACGAATATCCTAGTGTGAAACATAATATTTAACTTTAATAATTATAAGTATTATAATAACAAAAATAATATTCACAAGAATATATATATATATATATATATATATATTGCAATTATCTTGACTCATAAACACCATCTATTTTAAGAACCATTAAATATTATTTATTTCAAAGTATCATGATAATAAAAATAAAAATAATCATTAAAGACTATGAGTAATAAACTGATCATAACTACTATTGACACCACATAAAACAGCAATTCCTAAGAACATAATAATTGTTAATGAGACAAAACATGAGAAGCGACCCTTAGGAAAGACATAATAATTATTAAGCATAAGTAGTGACCAAATGGTTAGTAGGAGAAGCGGATGCATAAGAAAAGACACAACACTTTGGGAGGGTACAGCAATACCAAAAGAAATAATGAAAAGTCGTGTCCTTGAGGGGTTCGGGTCAGATATATATGACAAGGCAGGCATCGAATAAGGGAAAGGATCAAGCATATAAGGAAATAGAGAATAGAATGGAAAAATAAATAAATCTGAAATATATTTTTGGGTAAAAGGAGACATAAAAGCAGAAACATGAATACAAAATGAGGACATGTTGGTGCGGGTTTTAATACTCACCGAACACAGAATAAAATGCCCAAAGACACTCTATCCTCTCTTGAACAAAGTCACCGCGTATGCTAAGATTGCGAGAAGATCGTATGGCAACTCCAAGGTTTCATTCGTCAAGTCATGACACATGGATAAGTTCAGTGAGCGTTGTGATATGATGGTATCACAAAGGGACTTACACTAGAATTTGTTCACAAGCTCAGGACTTACACTATTTTCACATTGTTTGCACTTTCCATTGGGTTTCCAGGATTTCAAAAAAAAAGTGTAAAAAGATAAGGGTTTAGGAGTCTAATCTACGCCTAAGAACTCAAGAGACAGCAATGATTGGGTGAAACAAGAAACCAAACTTTGCTTTGCCTCCTTGGGACAACTACACAAAGTGGGTGCAATCTTCAAGGGGTGTAATTATAATTTTCATGTCTAGAATAAGACTGAAGTTAAGCATCCACAATTTAAGAGCTTAGGCTAACTTTACGCATTGGATACAAATCATCTATCCAAAGAAAGTATGAGCTAGATTTCACCAATCACCATTATCAGATCTTTCATTCATTTAACAAACATTGAAATAAAATTCTACTCTAATTCTAATCTAAGTGTTGAAGGAGAATATGTAACCTTGCAAACGACTTGAAAATAAAAGTGATTCAAAGCAAATCATGCATAAGAGCTTTTATTAACGGAAATGGCAATGCGCAACAATTTCATAATACTCTCTTCACACCTTACAAATGAGGGGCGAGCTCAATTTATAGGCTCTCCGATTACAATTCAATTGCAAAGATTGATTTCGAATCAACGATCGAGATTACAAAATAAAACCCTAATTAGGGCTTGTCATAATTAACTACCTCTCGACCAATGAGAAAATTACATTTTGGGACACTTATCCTTCTTGCTAAATATAAACCAATTCCATGGATAAGTCGGGTTCATTGAACCTAGACATGTTGACTTGGAACAATTTGATTGGTTGGAAGATGACGATGCACCGCTTCAACGTGTTGGATGCTCTTTTTCCATGTACTTTGCCTTAGAATATCCCTCTTTGTTGATGACTTTGTCCTTGGTGCTTGTTCCTTCCTAGCTTTGATCTTGGATTCCTTTTGATTTCTTCTTCTCACTTGCATTTGAAGTCTAAAAGTCTCCCCTTGGAGCAATTATCAAACTTTTCCATCCTGATTGCTTTGAAATTGGCCTTGAATTTGGGGAAGAACTCTCCTGTGCTTTCGCCACAATGGAGGAAATTGGAACTTTCTCTGTGAAGTATTTCCCATACTTAGCCAAATTTTGGCTATTCAATTTCATTTTGTAACACCTTCAGTGGACCATTCAACCCTTAGCCAAGATTTTGGCCATCTTCATGCTCGAGTGAACTTTGCCTGTAGATTTGTCTTCAATTCTGAGTTTGGATTGTGCTAAGTAGGGCAAACTCCATCCTTGGGCAAGAATTTTATTCATTTCCTCTTTATTCCTCTTCATTTTTCCTGTTTTCTTTCCAACACTTAGTCAAAATTTGATCCTTTTATTGTAGGAAAATTCCACACTTAGCCATTTTTTTGCTTCCTCTTGGCAAATTTTACCATGTTTGTTTCTAACCTTGGTGGACTTTGGCACATGTCATGCCAATTTTCTATTATGCTTGAGTGGACTTCCTCATTGGCAAGCCAATTCTTTTTCTTTCTCCCTGGTGGACTTGGTTGTGTCTTGGACATCTTCAATTTAGCCTTGGCAAACTTCATGATTGATTGGCCATGTTGGGCACAGTTGCTCATTGCTTAGGGAATTTCCTTGACACTTAACCAAATTCTAAAATTTCATTCTCCAAGGTATCAACACTTAGTCAATTTTTTGAGTTTTCTCTCCCCAAGGTATTCACACTCAGCCAATTTTATGAGTTCTCCTTGGCGGACTTCATAGTTGTTGTGCCACTTTGCTCATTTGCTAAGGTGGAGTTTGTCCTCCTTATGCCATTCTCATCTTGATCTGGGGCGAACTTCATCTTCTCCTGGACAAGGCGGACTTGACCCAGTGGCTGGACATCTTCATCTTTGGAGGGCGGACTTCACCTTCTTCAAGCCATGCCAATTTTGGACGGACTTGGCTTTGCTTGGGCATTCTCGACCAAGGCGGACTTTGAATGATCTTGGACATGCTTCACGTCGGAGGGTGACCTTGGCAAGTGTTTGGACATTCCTTACTTAAGCTAGGCAGACTTCAACTCCTCTTGGACAAGCATGGCCGGACTTCACCTTGTCTTGCCATATTCTCCTTGGGTGGACTTCTTCATGCCTTAAGACTTTTTATCATCCTTGGGGGGATTTTGATTGTGCTTTTCCAAGTGCAAGGGCGGACTTGACAACTTCTTGGGCATTCTTCATGCTTGGCACACTTTGCCAATGCCTTAGACAAATTTATCTTCTTAGGCGGACTTTGGTTTCTTCTTGCCAATGGCAGACTTCAAAGTGCTTGTGCCAAGGGCGGACTTGGTGGTGAGGCCTTCCAAGGGCGGACTTGCAAGACTTTTTTCCATTCTCCTTTTCCCTATGGCAGACTTCATACTTGCTCTTCCAGAGGTGGGTGGACTTGAGGGTTGGCTTGCCAAGGCTGAGGGCGGACTTCATCCTTGTCCTGCCATTTCCTTTCAAGTCAAGGGCGGACTTAAAGTTGGCCTGCCATAGGCAGGGGCAGGCTTTGACTTCTTCTCTGACACCTTATTCTCCATGGCGGACTTCATGCTTGTCTTTCCATTTTCTTCCATTGGCGAGTTTCTCCAAACTTGTGCCATTTCTCATCAAACCTTCGCCATTTGCCTTGATTTTTCTCATTCTGGAGGTATGTTGGCTTAATGACTAGTGGGACCCTGAAATAGAAACTTTCTAAAAATAGAAAAATGCAAAACAAAATATCCCTAAAAAATAGGAACTCCAGAATGGTCCAAAAGTGCCAAAAAACAAAAAAGCAAAAAAGCAAAATCCCTAAAAAATAGGAAGTGTCAAAATTGACTCAAACCAATGACGTTCCTCGTCTACTAGTCCTTTTGAGCACTTCCATGACCTCTAGGCACTGATACGGGCTTGAATTCTCTACTTAGCTCAGATGATTTGCAGAAAACTCTAACTCCTCATTGTAAATAAAATGGTGATTAGCAATTGCGATGCAAAGGCAAAAAGCAAAAACAAGGGGGTCCCCATTTGCAATGGGGTGATGTGTGAAAAGGTCACAACATCTAGCGCCAACCCAAATAAATGTTCTTGAACATTTCAAAGATAGAGTTTTCTTCAAACCCAGAATCTTAGATTAATTCTAACCAACTTACCGTTCAGCTAAGAAGAGTACTCAAAAGGGAAGAGGAATCCTAAACTGTATCAATATCTTTCATCCTTCAGTTACGAGTGTGCGCAAATGTGTTCATTTTCGTCTCTTAAGAACACTAAGTCTCTTTGGTTTCATCATAGTTTTCTTGTGTAATTTGTCTTAACTCCAAAAGCATCTTTGGATAGAACCTCACTGCCAATGAGCGTCCATAGCCCCGACGAGGTTATCTACTATAATCTCACAGAGATTGCTCTACTTTTATTGAGTGTACACCTGTAGAGATGTCTGAGTGTACACCTGTAGAGATGTCCGCACACCCAGAGCCAAGTGTTTTGACCTTTTTCTCTTTTTCTTTTCCTTTATTTTGATATTCTTTTCTTTCCACATATTTCCACACTTTGGCTTGTAAGTAATGAAGCTCACAAGGGCTTGAGTATTATAGTGGCGCTGAAGTAAGACTTTTGATTACTTTCTTTTAGCTTGACCATGACTTCACCTAGGAAACCATAGTGACTCAGAGAACTCATTAAGTGTGTAAGATATAATAACTGCAAGACTCAGTGTCAAGATACAATAGATGATTCCCTTTCCAGTCAAGTACTAACCTTAACCAAACGATAAAGTTGAAAAAGAACAATCTTGGATTCAAAAGTACTTCATAAAATAATATCCAAGAAATGGACTGAACATAGTCTAGCACAAACGCTAGAGTTTTAAAGATACAACGCCCTTCACAACTGGGAGCCCCTTTATTGAAAGCAAAACAAACCGGACAAGCAAACTAAACTAAGAAAGAAAAACAACTAATCTAAAGCAAACCGTAAAAAAAAAAACCTACTCTAAACAAAAACAAAAAATTTAAGCGAACAACAATCAAAAGACCTAAGTATATACAACTCCTAGCATGATTCCTCAAGAGGTGTAGGAACAACAAAACAATGGTCACGGTGCACAGTGTTGCAAACTTATCTTTAAACTCGAAAAAATATTCTTTCAAGGGACAAATCTGAAACTCAAACAAAACTTCGAGAAAGATTAGTAACTGAGGCAACTCACTTGGACCATGATTAATCCATAAACAAGTTATCTTTCCTAAATCTCCATAATCAAAATGATATTCCTTGTAGTCAACAATAAGGAAAGATACAACCCGGTGGTCTTCATTCGTAGACATGAATTCTTGCTCGTCATCCATTGCTTCATCAAGAGGTCGAAGTTGATGGTGAACCATACCACTTGCATCTGAAACATGGAGATCAACATGACATTCCAAACTGGGTGGAGTGTGGCGAGGATTGGATTCAAAAGAGAATTTGGAAATTTGGAGTATTTCATTCACCGGCTCCTTTTGAATCCCTAAAAATGGATCCAGCCCCAACCCGAATTTTCTCCGTTCTCTGCCTCTGTCACAGTTACTTGTTTATCAGGTATCGTTCCATTTGTTTCAATCTCATCAAGCAATTCCTCCATGACTATGATCATTGGATCAAGCACCGACGCAAAATGTATTTCATATTCTGCTTCCATCTTGGTAGCCCATTGATCATTAAACGTATCATCTTGCCTCAATCCGCTTATCATTTCTTCCATCTTATTTATGCACAATTGAGTTTCTTCATCAAGGACCACTCCTTCTCGAAGTGCACTAGAACCGCTTCCTTCTTGTGTCACATCGTCCACTTGAGGACCCTCTCCAACTTGTGGTTCTTCATTTTCACACAATTCCACGCGTTGATACTGGATTGCCTCTCTCGCTTGAATGTATGCTATTAATTCCTTGATCTTTACTCCAACGGCCTCCTCTAGCGTTACGATGCTTGAAATATCTTCACCCACTTGATCCCTAAGCTCGATCACATTATCCTGTTGTGACTTATTCTCCCTGTTGTTAGATAATATTGTGGTACATTCTTCATTTGGTGCTAAAATTGTTCATTTGAGATATTCAATCCATGCTTCGTTCTTGAAGCATCCATATGGTAATTCCAGTAATCCGAGGTGACATCTGGCATGGTTGATGGCCCGTTCACATGATGTGCAAGTGAACTCTAGATGAGGTGCGTTGTGAATCCGACAACAACGAGGGAGCAAAACACCTTTCAAGTGAACGTTACCTAGTTCTATTTGATATTGGATTCTAAGTATGAACCTCGTGAAGGCCTCATTTCTAACTTTTGGAATGCTATAATCATCAGGTTCTACATCCACTCCTGGCTTGGGAACATCCCAAAAGAAAAATTTCCCTTGGAGAACAAGCTCTATCCTTGAGAGGAATGTCAAGCAACTGATTTCTTCGTGCTCGGAGGTCTCATAAATTCGACATCTTCCTGGCAAAGCAAACTTAGACAAATTTTTGGGATGCAGCTATGCATTCAAATTTCCTTGGATTTGAGCAATATCCACGACACTGTCTTGAGAGCAAGACGTATGGAATGCACGACCATCCATTGAGAGATCTCTTTTTCCATTTTCCATTTCTGATCTTTCTTTTTTTTTGGAATTTTTCAACTTTTCACTTTTTTTGGATTTTTTGACATAAAAAAGATCTAACATATCCTTGATTTGGCATTTCAAAGTTCATACTGGTTCCGTCCAGCTGAAATTCCCTACGTGTGAAAATAAACAACCTAATGTTCGGCCCTCCTTCTAGCGCCAATTTTGTTGCTGCGCCAAGAGGAGGCGAGCATATAACAACACTCAGTTCAAACCTTCCTTGCAAAAGAATTCCTCTGTTCAGCCCTCCTTCAAGTGCCAATTTTGTCGGTGCGCGTTTTAATACTAACCGAACACAAAATAAAATGCCCAAAACACACTATCCTCTCTTGAACAAAGTCGCCGCGTATGCTAAGATTGTGAAAAGATCATATGGCAACTCCAAGGTTTCTTTCGTCAGGACATGAAACATGGATAAGTTTAGTGGGCGTTGTGATATGCCGGTATCACAAACGGACTTACATTAGAATTTGTTCACAAGCTAAGGACTTAGACTGTTTTAACATTGATTGCTCTTTCCATTGGGTTTTCAGGATTTCAAAACAAAGGTGTAAAAAGATAAGGGTTTAGGAGTCTAATCTACGCCTAAGAACTCACGAGACGGTAATGATTGGGTGAAACAAGAAACCACACTTTGCTTCGCCTCCTTGGGACAACTACACAAAGTGGGTGCAATCTTCAAGGGGTGTGATTATAATTTTCATGTCTAGAATAAGACTGAAGTTAAGCATCCACAATTTAAGAGCTTAGGCTAACTTTATGCATTGGATACAAATCATCTATCCAACAAAAGTATGAGCTAGATTTCACCAATCACCACTATCAAATCTTTCATTCATTTAACAAACATTGAAATAAAATTCTACTCTAATTCTAATCTAAGTGTTGAAGGAGAATATGTAACCTTGCAAACCACTTGAAAATAAAAGTGATTCAAAGCAAATCATGCATAAGAGCTTTTATTAATCGAAATGGCAATGCACAACAATTTCATAATACTCTCTTCACACCTTACAAATGAGGGGCGAACTCAATTTATAGGCTCTCCGATTACAATTCAATTAACAAGATTGATTTCGAATCAACGACCAAGATTACAAAATAAAACCCTAATTAGGGCTTGTCATAATTAACTACCTCTCGACCAATGAGAAAATTACATTTTGGGACACTTGTCCTTGCTAAATATAAACCAATTCCATGGATAAGTCAGGTTCATTGAACCTAGACATGTTGAATTGGAACAATTTGATTGGTTGGAAGATGACGATGCGCCGCTTCAGCGTGTTGGATGTCCTCCTTGGTCCCTTTGCTCTTTTTCCATGTACTTTGCCTTAGAATATCCCTCTTCGTTGATGACTTTGTCCTTGGTGCTTGTTCCTTCCTAGCTTTGATCTTGGATTCCTTTTGATTTCTTCTTCTCACTTGCGTTTGAAGTCTAAAAGTCTCCCCTTGGAGCAATTATCAAACTTTTCTTTCCTAATTGCTTTGAAATTCCTTCAAGGGCCTTGAATTTGGAGAAGAACTCTCCTGTGCTTTCGCCGCAATGGAGGAAATTGGAACTTTCTCTGTGAAGTATTTCCCATACTTAGCCAAATTTTGGCTATTCAATTTCATTTTGTAACACCTTCATGTGGACCATTCAACCCTTAGCCAAGATTTTGGCCATCTTCATGCTCGAATGAACTTTGCTTGTGGATTTGTCTTCAATTCTAAGTTTGGATTGTGCTAAGTAGGGTAGACTCCATCCTTGGGCAAGAATTTTATTCATTTCCTCTTTATTCCTCTTCATTTTTCCTGTTTTCTTTCCAACACTTAGTCAAAATTTGATCCTTTTATTGTAGGAAAATTCCACACTTAGCCATTTTTTTGCCTCCTCTTAGCAAATTTTACCATGTTTGTTTCTAACCCTGGCGGACTTTGGCACATGTCATGCCAATTTTCTATTATGCTTGAGCGAACTTCCTCATTGGCAAGCCAATTCTTTTTCTTTCTCCCTGGCGGACTTGGTTGTGTCTTGGACATCTTCAATTTAGCCTTGGCAAACTTCATGATTGGTTGGCCATGTTGGGCAGAGTTGCTCATTGCTTAGGGAATTTCCTTGACACTTAACCAAATTCTGAAATTTTATTCTCCAAGGTATCAACACTTAGTCAATTTTCTGAGTTTTCTCTCCCCAAGGTATCAACACTTAGCCAATTTTATGAGTTCTCCTTGGCAGACTTCATAGTTGTTGTGCCACTTTGCTCATTTGCTAAGGTGGAGTTAGTCCTCCTTATGCCATTCTCATCTTGATCTGGGGCGAACTTCATCTTCTCCTAGACAAGGCGGACTTGACCCTGTAGCTGGACATCTTCATCTTTGGAGGGCGAACTTCGCCTTTTTCAAGGCATGCCAATTTTGTGCGGACTTGACTTTGCTTGGGCATTCTCTACCAAGGTGAACTTTGAATGATCTTGGACATGCTTCATGTTGGAGGGCGGACTTGGCAAGTGTTTGGACATTCCTTACTTAAGCTAGGCAAACTTCAACTCCTCTTGGACAAGCATGGGCGGACATCACCCTGGTCTTGCCATATTCTCCTTGGGCGGACTTCTTCATGCCTTAGACTTTTTCTCATCCTTGGGCGGATTTTGGTTGTGCTTTTTCAAGTGCAAGGGCGGACTTGACAACTTCTTGGACATTCTTCATGCTTGGCGCACTTTGCCAATGCCTTAGACAAATTTCTCTTTGGGCAGACTTTGGTTTCTTCTTGCCAATGGCGGACTTCAGAGTGCTTGTGCCAAGGGCGGACTTGGTGGTGAGGCCTTCCAAGGGCGGACTTTGACTTCCTCTTGCCAAGGGCAGATTTCCAAGACTCTTTTCCATTCTCCTTTTCCCTATGGCAGACTTCATACTTGCTCTTCCAGAGGTGGGCGGACTCGAGGGTTGGCTTGCTAAGGCTGAGGGCGGACTTCATCCTTGTCCTGCCATTTCCTTCCAAGTCAAGGGCGGACTTTGACTTCTTCTCTGACACCTTATTCTCCATGGCGGACTTCATGCTTTTTTTTCCATTTTCTTCCATTGGCGAGTTTCTCCAAACTTGTGCCATTTCTCGTCAAACCTTCGCCATTTGCCTTGATTTTTCTCATTCTGGAGGTACGTTGGCTTCATGACCAATGGGACCCTGTAATAGAAACATTCTAAAAATAGAAACTTTCCATAAATAGAAAAAAGCATAAAAACATCCCTAAAAAATAGGAACTCCAAAATGGTCCAAAAGTGCCAAAAATCAAAAAAGCAAAATCCCTAAAAAATAGGAAATGTTAGAATTGACTCAAACCAATGGCGTTCCTCGTCTACTGGTCCTTCTAAGCACTTTCATGACATCTAGGCACTGATACGGGCTTGAATTGTCTACTTGGCTCAAATGATTTCCAGAAAACTCTTACTCTTCATTGTAAATAAAATGGTGATTAGCAGTTGCGATGCAAAGGCAAAAACGCAAAAAAAAGGGGGTCCCCATTTGCAATGAGGCGATGTGTGAAAAGGTCACAACAGGATAGAAATAAAGTGAATATTTGTAAGTATAGCCGCCAATATTTTAATATATTATTATCAAAGAAATAAGTACATGCATATGTATGTATGTATGTATGTATGTATGTAAAGAAATTATTGTAAATGGAAATCAGTTGGAAATAATGATATATATAAATATATTATAAAATCATATGTATATATATATACACATAATATATGTATGGATAAGTAGATATGTGAATCACTTGTGAATATACAAATGATACATGCAGCAGTAATGATGACTCTTTAATATAAACACAAGTAGATTATGTATATTTATGAAATTGTCCTCACCCTGTGATCAATCCAGTATGAGGTTGAAGGAGGCAAGTAAGGAATCAGAATATATGGAGATACAACAACTCAAGTGAGACTACTTACTTAGTTTTAATATTTAGTTGTCTTCAATCTGACATAACCATGATGCATGAACCTTGTTGCCCAGCCGATTTGTGTACTATTAAATGTAGCCATAGACGCTATTCATGGAATGCACATATGGACTTTTGATGTGTTAGAACCATGCCTTCTTGATATCGAATCTGGAAACAGACTTCACGAGACTAGAAATCAGCAGTGTATTTATGCGGACTGAGTAGTCCTTGACTGATCATAGGCCAAATGGTTTTATAGGTATGGTTCTAATGATGATTAATTTGCATTTATATTCGATTTTTGCAAATATTGGACTTGCGGGATGTACTGAATTGCAAAAGAACACAATGAACATGTAGACATGAATATTGCTTAATTTAGTTTTGTATTTTGATATACCTTCATATTAGGCTTCAAGGAACTATTTGATCATTTAAATACTCTTATTGCATAATATGTGTAAATACAAATGAAGTACTAATGACTGCATATCAATTGTCTGAATTGTGATTGTAATCCCACCAGGAGAGTTGAGTCATGACTTAAGTGGTTTGTCTAAAAACCTCACCTAGGTTCCGCCTCACAGGCCCAAAGCAAGGGTTGGGCACTCTACCCCACAAGCCTAAGATAAGGGTTGAGCATTGAAAGGTGGTAGACCGTAAGGGTTGGGCACTATGCCCCACAGGCCCATAGCAAGGGTTGGGCAGTCTGCCCCAAAGGCCCATTGCAAGGGTTGGGTCATGGAGGGGTGAGGGTTCCACCTAGGCTTTTTGCCCCACAAGCCTAAGATAAGGGTTGGGCATTGAAAGGTGGTAGACCATAAGCCCCTTAAAGGTTCCCCTCTCCTAATGGGCTGAGTGAATCCTCTTATGTTTATCAATCTGTATTTATGATTATGTTTGATTTTGGATATCTATATATTAATGCTAACAGGTATGTTGTTAATCTGGTGAATACAGATTCTAATCTAGGGTCATTGTATTAAAAGGACATTCATTTGGAAAGAAGAAACCCTAAACTTAATCAACAAGCAAATTCTAGGGTAGACAAACGGATTTTAGGGCAAGTCCGGGTAAAGGACATTACACATAATCTAGGTTGTTACAACTCAAGTATGTAATAGGGCATTCAAGAGATTGTGTCAAACCCATTTGGTCAATTAAATCAATATTAGTATGTCATCACTTTGGAATAAAATCTTGTTTATGATAGTTAACCTTGGGGTTAAACCAAGAGAAGAGTTAACCACAAGTCAGTAGAGTTTCCAAGTTGAGTAGGAGGTGGATAAACTTATGACACCAGTTCTAGAAAGTGGATTGATTATATATATCAAAACTTTAGTCAAACTAGGTTTAAAAATCGTTGGTTCACTGTGATCCGAGTTTGTATAGCTAGTCAGTAGTGTCATGCATGGTTGGAGGGAATCCATAGTTGTGTGACAGTACTTGTTGTGTAGGACAAAATAACAAATACTTAGATAGGCATTATTAGAGGTTTCCATACCAAACTGATCACCGAAAGGTAGGGCTACTTCCAGTTAGGAAGGTATTCGGGGGATCGCTAAGTCCATGGTTGGAGGAAAAGCACTTGGGTGATGCTCTCCCTCTTGCAGACGACAACTGAGACTTGTGAAACAGAAGAAGTGTGATCCAGATGAGGACACCTTGGCATTGAACTCTTGTGAGTTATGAATTTCTATATGAATATGATCATGAATCTTTTGTAATCTATGTTTCAAAGGATGAGTTTCATTTACTTGGAATTATGTAATGTTATTTAATTTATGAAATGTGAAATTATGTTATTGAAACAGAAAATTTAATTTCTCTGTTTTTGGAAACTTGAGTTATTCACTTTCTGAGTTTATAACTTAGGTGAAAATTGTCAAGTAAACTTTGGGTATGTTACAAAAAGAACACACAAGAATTAGTGCTTGAGAAAATTTAAAAAAAAATTGTAACAATAAGAAATTTAGAGATTCGGAATCCTTATAGCCTACCAATGCTGAGAACACAATAGAACTTGTGGGAATAAGTGAATTATATGATGTGTAAAAAGATAACTATGATAATATGATAAATATAACAAACCCCCCTATCAAAATAAAGTTGTGGAAGAGAGCATTAAGAAAGTTGAAAGTAAAAAAGATAGAAGGAAAAAGAGAACTCCCAAAAAGCGGAGAAAAAAGGGGAAGAGAAAATTCCTAAAATCTTTTCACAAGTTATATAAGATTCAAAGGTCCCCAACCCCTACCATGTCCCTTTTTCTATAATATATATTAGAGTCCAAAATGTCCATTACCTAACTCCATAATCTCCCTTGATTAGATACTTTGTACAAGTTCTTCCCCTTCATCCCCTGTGAGCTTGTTAAAGATCCCCAAATTTCCTAAGTATGAAGGCATGGCCAATCACTTAAGTCGATGTAAGCCACCGACATTGCAGAGTCTTCCTTCCCGGGATGAACTTCATCCCAAGTCCACTTTCTCTTCTAGCTCCATTCACTTATTGAACTTCCCTATCCAATCATGCCCACTACTTGTTAGCCACCTTCATTTCCCTCTTCCATTGGGGATTCAATGAAAGAAACACACACTCTTATACTGAGAGGGGGACTGAATCAATATAAGACCGACTTCTACAATTTATAACTTTAGCAACCATAAAGGAACAGTCAAAGCATCTACACAAGTAAAATCTAACAATTCAGCACACAAGATGCACACAAAATTTTACGTGGAAACCCTTACAAGAGAAAACCACGACAGTATATTGCTTTTATATATATCTTCTTATAAGCTTCGTAGGCACCAACCCATAGGAGACACCAATATCCTCAATTCGTAGGCACCAAGCCCCACAACTAAGCATCAACTTAGCGAGAGACACCAATCTCTCCAATACGAAGCACCAACGTCTCCAATACAAGGCACCAACCTCTCCAATACGAGGCCTCGACAAACTTTTGCTTTCTTGAATATAACTTCTTTAGCGAATGATGATCAATAAATTTTCCTTCATGAAAGATCTTGTAGATGTAATGCTTTTCACAAAATTTATACAATTGTTTCCATAAGCCTTCCTTTACACA
Source organism: Sequoiadendron giganteum (assembly GCA_007115665.2). NCBI lineage: Eukaryota > Viridiplantae > Streptophyta > Pinopsida > Cupressales > Cupressaceae > Sequoiadendron > Sequoiadendron giganteum. Next base: position 357,196,823 of record CM021109.1, read on the forward strand.
TAAGCTTAGATAAGATGTATCGTCTTCATACGAAAATCCCCTTTCAATGTTTTTGCTCTTGGTCTGCTCAAGTTGAGGTAATTATCATTGCAAGACTTCACATACAGTTTGGCTATCTTGGTCTGCTCCAAATCTACTTGTACATACTAATTTATATATGCTGGTGTATACTTAATTTATCTTCAAATCTCCACAGTTTTTTCCTTGCAAAAATCTGCTAGAATGTTATTGCATTTAAAGCTTTTCAAATCTGCATAAATTCTCCTCCTCAATTTGCATCAGCATATTCTTCTATATCTGTATATACATCTCTTTTATATTCACACACTTTTCTTCACTTTTCTTCTAATTCTGCCTCTTAATCCCTCATATGCAAATCTGCTGTTGTGTATTTGATATTACTTGTTTTTCCTTTTCACACTTTTTTCCTTCACTATTCTTCAATCATTATTTGTATCCCTATGTCTCTTACATGAAGAGAGACATCTCTTTGAAGAGTGATATCCTTTTATGTTGATGTTCAGCATCTGAAGAAATACTTCCAAGCACGACTTGGAGAAATAAATTTGAATAATAGCCTTTGGCTATTCAAATTTATTATAAGATATTTAACATGAGGAGGCGCCTCATTTACCTTGCATCTTTTATGTTTTTGAAAAGTTAAGCAGCATTTACAGGGCGCCGTACCCTTCACAACGAGCCACAAGGGCCAAAAAAGAACTAAACTAAACAGCTAACATAAAGGACATAAGGCAGAAACAGCCCAAAGGCAGCACAGCGACCGCAGAGCAACAGCCGACAGACAGGCACAGGGAGCAGCTAACTGGCGTTGTCCCAGTTTTTAATCAGGAGGTCCACCGCCTCATCACCCACCGATTTTGTATTCTCCTGGTTGTTGTTTCCCTCCAGCTACTCCTTTATAGCATTAGACAGGGTGCTCGTGACAAAGTGGCCCAACTTCATGGTGAAGCGGGTTAGCCCCTGAAACCTTTTATCAAGAGTGTCCATTCTCTTCACCACATCGCCCGACTCCACCCCGAAGTCCATTTTCCCCTGAACCTCTCCAAGCTCATCCACCAGGGGATGCGGAGAGTGCGAGGCAGAGCCATCAATAGGAAGCTTGCTGTCCACCAGAGTCAATTGGGGCCTCTCCACAATTTCTTCCTCTTCATCTTCAGATTCTTCTTCCTTGTAACCTTTGTTGTCAGATTGCTCCTCCTCAGAGTCTTCAATAATCAACCTCTTTTTGCTGTTCTTAGCCAGTCTCCCGGATCTCCTCCTAGCATTTTCCCCACCAGTTGTCTCAGTGGTCCCCACAACCGTATCACCTCTGGAGTCTTTCCTAACAACATTCTTGCCCTTACCATCCTTAGCCGTCGGGGCCAACATGCATTTCTCCTTACCTTTTTTTGTTGAAGTGGCCTTGTAGGCTGAGTCTGCCTGAGTGGCTTTTAGTTCACAGAGTCCTTCCACAGCGTTGGCATGGGCCTTGCCTAACCCACCCTTAAACTTTTTGATGGTAATTTTGGCTTTAGGATTCCCCACAAGGCCCAAATTGGATTTCCTAGGAGGGCTTTTAGACTCGGCTGGGTAAATCTGCACAGTTGAAAGGGGTTCAATGTTCTCAATGCGGATCGTCGTGATGGCTTTAGGCGGACAGAGAGCCAGATGAAAGTGATAGTCTCAGGATAAGCCCCTGATGGAGCGGGAGCGGCGGGAGATCACAGGGGTTATGGCTGGCCGATTCTTTGCACTTGTCAACAAAGTTTTCAAAGTCCATTAAAAGAAAAAATAGGAAACTGAGCAGCATTTATGTCTTAGATGATTTAACAAAGGGAAGTGGTAAAAGAAACAGGTTTTGAACCTACCTTCCAAAGTAACATACTTCATCAACGCCATGCACACCTAATCCCAGGGCTTCGAGAGAGCATCCCTCTCAAACCCCACCTGATTCCGCATTGGGGCCTCCTCACCTCTAAAAAAGGCTTTTAAGCTTTCATGATCCGGTTTCTTGGTGTGCTTGGGGTATTTTTTCCCATAACACAATAAATCCGTCACCTGCGCTATAGAATCAAGCTCTCCAAAGGAAAAAGTTAAGAATCCTTCGCTCAAGTCACAACCCAAACAAGACAAACGAAGGAGAGATGATAGAAGAAGAACTTGCCACTTTTGCAATGAACCTTCAGTCATAGGCCATCAATCCCTTGACAAAGAAGCAAACAAACGAAGGAGAGAATTAATGAATCAAGGCTTATGTTTCAGATGCAAGGAGCCTTGGGGACAGGACCACAAATACAAGAAGGTACAAATACACAAGATAGAAAAAGCATGGGATGAAGAATCAAGAGAAACCCCCACAAAAAGGGCAAAATGGGACCCGGACGAACAAGGGACCTTGGCAGTCATTTCCCAAGCAAGTGAGCATAGACCATTTCGAATCAAAGGTACACTAAAGGGGCAGAAAATTATTGCCTTGGCAGATAGTGGGACCTCCCACAATTTTATCAACAAAAGTTTAGTGGCAAAACGAAGATTAGAGGCTCGAAACTTCAAGGGATTCAAAGTAGCACTTGCAAATGGAGCCATGGATCAATGCTCAAAGATCATCCCTCAACTAGAGATCACCTTGGATGGACACACCATAAGAGGGTATTTTTATGTGGTGAATCTACACAATGATGTGATTCTAGGGATGCCTTGGATCAACTCCTTAGGACGCTTTACCATGGACAATCCAAATTTAGAGATCTGCTTCAAACACAATGGACAAGAAGTTACACTTAGAGGACTACCAAATGGATCTCCCAAAGTGGTATCATGCAAAAGGATGGAGAGAATTGTTAGGCACGGCCAAGGGGAGTGGATAGCTCAATGCATGGTGTTAGATAAGTCACCCTCTCATGAGCCAGCTATTCATGTCGACATCCAACCTATTCTAAAGAGACACAAGAAGATTTTTGGAGACATTCCCCCTGGTTTACCTCCAAAAAGGGGTTTTTAACACTCCATAGAATTGGAAGAAGGAGCAAAACCAGTGATAATCACCCCATATAGGCATCCTCGAAGGTTCAAAGAAGAAATCAAGAAAACCATTAAAGAGATGTTGGAAATGGGACACATTCAGCCAAGTAATAGTCCCTTTGCATCATCCGTCGTATTAGTCAAGAAGAAAGACGACACTATGCGAATGTGCATAGACTACAGAGCCTTAAATCAAAAAACTATCAAGAACCGGGTATCCCATCCCAAGGATAGATGAACTATTTGATGAACTTCATGCACGAACTATATGGAGCAATGAAGTGGAAAGTTCATCAACAAAACATACCACAATAGTCTAAAATTCTTCATGTATCAAAAGGATCTTAATGATCGTCAACAAAAATGGGTGAGTTGAGTTCAAGCCTATGATTTTGACATAGAATATGTTAAAGGAACCAGCAATGAAGTGGCAGATGCATTATCCAAGCGCCCCCACCTCAACACCATCACAAGCATTTCAAAGGACTAGAAAAGTGATATTATTGCCGAATATGCCAAAGATACACAAGCCTCAGAAATCTTAGAAGGAAGGGTGCCCAATGAGGAATACAAGATATGGGATGATCTCATCTTGTACAAAAGAAGGATATTTCTTGTCCCTCGTTCAAAGATAAAGAATAAAATCATTAAGGAATTCCACGATAGCCCTCTAGCAAGCCACCAGGGATACTACCAAACATATAAAAAGATTAGAGAGAGGTATTCATGGAAAGGATTAAAAGGTGATGTGCTCAAACATGTGCAAGAATGTGTGACTTGTCAACAACATAAGGTGGAACAAAGTCATCTAGCAAGTCTACTACAACCTTTGCCCATTCCCAACCAAAAATGGTGAAGTATCTCAATGGACTTCATAACCGGATTGCCTAAGGTACATGGAAAGGGTAGTATTTATGTGATAGTGGACAGACTCACTAAGTATGCCCACTTCTTTGCAATTTCATCAAAATACAAAGCATCTCAGGTAGCAGATTTATTCTTTAAGGAAGTTTTTCGCCTGCATGGGATACCCAAAACAATCGTCAGTGACAAGGATAGTAAATTTCTGAGCCAATTTTGGCAAAAAGTTTTTCGGCTAACAGGGACAAATCTGACCCCTAGTACAAGTTACCATCCACAAACAGATGGGCAAACAGAAATAGTTAACAAGTGGATAGAGGGGTACTTAAGGAATTATGTAACAGGTCAACAAACCGCATGGATAAAATGGCTACACTTGGGCGAGTATTGTTACAATACCACCTGTCATATGTCCATTCGAATGAGCCCTTTTCAGGCCCTATATGGATATGAAGCCCCTTCCTTAGGACACTTGGTCACCCAAGAAAGCAAAGTAGAAAGTGCACAGGATTTCATATAGAAAAACATTGATCTCCTGAAGACCATTAAGGAAAACTTGCAGCAAGCACAGAACCAACAAAAAATCTATGTTGATCAACACTGCATAGAAAGGACATTTGAAGTTGGAGACCTAGTCTTTCTACAACTACAGCCATACAAGCAAACATCAATCAAAAAGAGTGGGGCTGAAAAACAAAAACCACGTTTCTATGGCCCTTACAGAGTTACAAGAAGAGTAGGTGAGGTCGCCTACGAGATAGAGCTACCAGAGCACAATAGCATCCCCAATGTCTTCCATGTATCTCGGCTTAAAAAGGTCCTTGGGCAACAGGCCCAAGGACAACTCACTTGCACTGAGTTACCTCCACTTGATGAGGAAGGACAACTCACTTTAGAGCCAGAATTCATCATAGACACCAGAGAAAGGAAATTAAGGAGCAGATCATTACCAAGTTCCTTGGAAGGGACTTCCAGAAGACGATGCCACATGGGAAAAGGAAGAAACCATTAAAGCATTTAAGAATAAAACTCAGGAAAGGCCAAACATGGTGGCCCTTGACTAGAACAAGAAATAAACTCTCGGATGTAATATCTTCAAAATAGGTTAATAAGGCTTTAGATTAGAACAAGGACATTCTTAATGAATATTGAGACTTGATTAAGGACATTCAAAAAATATTTTGGTCTTCCATCAAGTACGCCAACCCCTCGTTGGAGCCAAGAGGCCGAATGACTAGATGTCACTCCGTACTCTTGGGCTTGATTGGAAGGAGGAAATACATCTCCATCAAGTACGCCAACCCCTAGTTGGGGCCAAAAGGCCGAATAACAAAATGTCACTTCATGCTCTTGGGCTTGATTGGAAGGAGGAAATACATCTCCATCAAGTACACCAACCCCTAGTTGGGGCCAAGAGGCCGAATGACTAAATGTCACTTCGTGCTCTTGAGCTTGATTGGAAGGAGAAAATACATCTCCATCAAGTACGCCAAACCCTAGTTGGGGCCAAGAGGCCGAATGACTAGATGTCGCTCAGTGCTCTTGGGCTTGATTGGAGGGAGGAAATTAAGGCTAGATACTCTTTGGAATAAGGTATCCAGAGGGCTTGGGAAGAGTTGTTACAACCTTTCCTAGGATTCTAAGGCTGGATATCCTTAAGTAAGGTATCCAGAGGGCCTGGGAAGAGATGTTCCAAACCTATTCCCAGGAGGGTTGGGTACATTCCATAGTGAGGTATCAGAAGGCCTAAGAAGAGGTGTTACAACCTCTTCCCTAGGATTCCAAGGCAAGATACTCTTAAATAAGGTATCCAGAGGGCCTAGGAAGAGATGATCAAAAGCTTTTCCCAAGAGGGTTGGGTACACTCCATAATGAGGTATCCAAAGGGTCTGGAAAGAGACTAGATGTAACAAGATGTTACAATCTTTCTACACCGACAAAGAATGTCAAGATATTCAAGAAGAAAAGAGTTATTAAGGATTGCTTGAGGACAAGCAATATCAAGCAGGGGAGACTTGTGATGTCCCCATCCTACAGACGTAATTAAGATAAGTATATGTTCTTATTCATTTCCATTCTCCAAAAGACAAATATAGCTATGTAGATATATAAATATATAAATATATATAGGTATCATGTATATATATATATATATAGGTATCATGTATATATATAAATAAACATCTAAATATACATACATTTAAAATATAATTATAATTTTATATATATATATATAATATAAATAAATCTATAAACAAATGTCTAAATATACACATACATACATTTAAAAATAGTTTTATAAAAAAAATATATAAGCAATTTATTATTTATAATACTAATCACATTTAAATCGATATGATTCAGAAAGAAGAGCCACGAAGGGTAGATGACCAAACACGTCTTTCTACAAGGTCACCAAGAGGTTAAGGGACGCGTCGGCTAAAGCACATATAAGGAATGGAGACGCTAAAGAACAAAGGGGGGGGAGATAAAGAGTAAAAGAATGCCAAGATAAATACCCAGCTGATTAAGAAAGACCCAGCCGCCGCCAACCTTAAGGGAGAGAAGAATCGGCTATCAAGGTGCCGACGCATATAAGATCCAGAGGGTCGCAGGAACTACTGAAGGACATGCACATCAATACAAATCGCATGCCTCAAGAGTGAAGCCATTCAACATACCTCATTCGCATGTTCTAGTAGAGCCGCTGTCAGCAAGAGACCTTCCAGATAAAAACAGCCCACAATTTCTACCAAATTATCATAAATCTATACTTTATCAAATTGGGAGGAGATCATTATCTACTTATACATCTTATAACTTCCAGTATTTGTCTAAAGATCGGCCTCATTGTCTATTATTTAAGACAAAGACAGAGTTATCAAGATTTATCATAACTTCTTTCAAATCGTATACATTTTCAGAGATATAAAATAATTGGGCATGAACTGAGATTGATACTGCTTCAAGTCATTGACTTGTTACAAACTCGTATTCGTCTATCTAATCAGTTTAAGAAAGGTCTATCACAGAGGAGCAATGATCCACATTGTAGGTAGGAGCGAGAAAAGTTGTGGTAACAAATTTACAACCTATGCTTCTATGAACCATTTTCCTTTATAAGGAACTTGACCTACTTTGAAGATTTAGAAGAGAGGATTTGTTGTTGTCTTGTTTGTTTGACCCGAGTGTCAATGACTTTATCAAATTTTGTTAGAATGCTACAATTTGAATTGATCTACGTCTACTATAGTGTTTGCAACATTTGAAAAATCCAATAGAGGTGGAAAGTATGGATGCAATAGTTTTGCACTACAAATTGGGTGCAACCTAAGGCATGCAAGAAGATTAACCTCAAACTCTTATCTCCTACTTGCTTGGTAATGGTGTAGGGTAAATACTAAAGTGGACAACACTTGCAATAAGGTCCTATAAATCATTCCTTCTACAAGCATAGCCAGACTCAATCACCAACGTGAAGATGTTTAGTGTCCTATGTTTTTCATAGTGCTACTTGTACTTTGCATTACCCTATTGCAAACTAGTCTACACTTGTTGAATGTGTTAATGTGCTCAATGAACTGAAGAACCTTGTCAAATTCCTTTTAAGTTGAAGGATCTACAGAAGTTGATAGAGGAATAGGATAAGCTACATCAATGGATGCCAAACATTGGAAACCCACAAAAAGCTAAAAAGGATTGTGCGCTATAGAGTTGTGCAAAGCTCTATTGTAATTATGTTGAATGAAAGATAATCTTTCATCCAATGCTATGTCCCCTTTTGGGGATGCCCTATCTTTTCTTGAAATCCTTAATTTCCAAATGACCAATGAGTTAGCAAGTACTTTTCACCTAATTGAAACCTTGATTGAAGTCCTTCATTCCCAATGAATCTGGTCTTCACACTTGGAAGATATCGTTAGTGTTGATCAAGCGGATAAGAATCTATTATCCATACTTATTTAAAATTATTTATGCATCATTATTAGACAATCGTAAATAATATCTATATATGTTTTATATAAATATATGTATATCCATCATTGTTTCTCATTATCAATTTATAATAATTTCATATATATATATACTTTTAATATTAATTTATTATATTTGAATTCTTAATTCATTTACTAAGCTGATTAGTTACATATAGGAATTCTTACCTGTTTCCTTAATCAGTTAATTATTGAAAGCTCAAAAAATACTTACTTCCTCCAGCCACCGATTTGCTATTTATTCCTTTATTCACTGATTTTAGATGCTGCAACTTATATCTTTTCTCATAAATCTGCTCGTGCTTGATACACATATTTTCCTTTAATTACATCTCCTCCAAATTTGCTCAAACTCCTCCCCTATTATTTTTTTATTCCCCCTCAAGTTATCTCCTTTATACCACACGTATGTCTTTTCAAAAGAGTGCAACCCTTCACAAAGGTCACCAACATTATTTATATTAACTTAAATATGATATTTTATATTCTATATTTCTTTAAAATATATTTATTATTATTTTATGTCTCTTCTTTTTATATTTAATATTCATTTTATTTTATATTGTTAATATATATATATATATTTTGTTATTTATTTATTTATTTTATATTTTATATTTATATTTGTTTATTTATTTCATACTTTATATTTGTGTATTTTATATTAATTTTATTATCTATTATGATTACATTATTTAAATTGTTTTATATTTTAGTATTTATAATATTGCATTTGATAATTTAATTATAGTATTATCTTGTGAGAATTATAATTAAATTACTAATATTTAGAATTTTAATATGTATTTTATTTTTATCTTATTTACTTATTCCAATGCTCATTATGTTACGTTTTCGGGGACATGACAGTCCTCCCCTCCCAAATTTGCTTGTCCTCAAGCAAAAACATCTTTAGTTTCTTCTAGCATCTCTTCTTCTAATTTGTCACCAACAGTACCCAAATTAGTCACGTTTATATATATAATGTAATGTTTTGTAATGATTACTCTATTTGAATGCAAATATATGAATATATTAAATGTATACTTATCTTAGATATTCTTGGGTGACAGGGACATCACATCCAAGTAAAATGCTTCTTCGAATTACACACTCTAAGAAGATGCACTATCATCCTATTAAATTATTAACCACCTTCATCTCTACATCAAATTAGGGATGGAATGCAAAGACTTTGCTCAACTTTCTATCTAGCATAGACCAAAGTGCTTTTAAAAAAATTGCTCATAAACTTGGTATCTCTCTATGAAAGGACAATTTCTAGGATTCCAAAATGGATCTAAACATTCTATAAATACAAGTGAGTTGTTACAAAAGCTATGAACGTTTCCGTGCAAGGTATCAAATTGCCATCTTAGAGAACCTATCAACCACTACAAAACACAACCATTACCATGTTTTGTCGCAAGGTAACCTAAAAGGAAGTACGTAGAAATAGATTCCTCTCGTCAGAACCAACAAAAGAGTGTACAAACCCTACTTGTTGATCGGCTTAGCAATTGCACGTGGTACATGACCTAGTGTATTTGTTGACATGTGACCAAAGATGTAGCCAAAATAAGTACTTCTACAACACCACAAAGGTCATTTTGACTCCAAAATCTCTTGCAACCTTGTTGAAATGATCCTCACAAATCAACTTGTCTCTCTACCTCATGTGGAATGCACGTGTGCATGGAAATAGAGGAGACCATCCTAATCTAGAACTGAATTACTACAAACAAACTTTTAATAGAGACCTACAAAATCCTTGTCAAAAGGATACAATTCAACCATGCACTGACTTCATGCCCACAAGCATTAAGAATAGAAAAGCGAAGAATCAGAAAATGGCTCAAACAACCTACAATTATATTGGCATTTCCCTTCTTATGCTTGATGTTTAGATGGAACTACTAAAGATAAGGAAACCATTTTTTATGCCATTCTTGTTGTAACTCGTGTTGAGTCTACAAGAACTAAAGCAATTTGTGATCTATGTGGATCATAATTTCCTTGCCCAAAAGATAATGTCGCCAATGCTTACATTCCTAAACAATGAAATAAAGCTCACAATCATATGTTGTGTAGTTTCTTATTGGAGCAGTGAATGGTTCATTGCAATATGCAACTAGATGACTATGTTGAGTGAGAACTACTACAAACGCATATTATGATGCATTAGTCTTGATATCAAATGGTTGTTGAAGATATGGTGGCACATGTATTGGTGCAAAACATAGTCTGCATCTCAATTCCTTGAATACTTTCTATTGTGCTATTGTCCAAATGAACCTTGCTTTGGCACCACCTCTCAAACTTGTTCAATGGCCAAGTCACTTGCAAAAACCAAGCACAAATCTCCTATAGAAATTTGTCAACCCCAAGAAACTACAAAGTTCTATAAAATCCTTTAATTTTGGCCATAGTTGAAAAACTTGGACTCGGCAATAACTTAGTAGGCCCAAAAAATTTAGAAACTCAGGACTCTGCAAAAACTTGGGGAAAAACTCGGCAATAACTCAACAAACTCATCAAACATTTGAAAATACACAATTTTTTAAAATATTCTTCAAAAACACACATATAAATTGAATTTGTAGAGCATGTTACTGATTTCGTCATTATAAAATCAAAATTAGAGTTTAATACATATCGTAGACCAAAAAACAAGTTCAACTTTTGAATACATATCAACTTCAAGTTTCAATATCAATAAAAATTATATATCATAAATTTCTTATATGACTGAAACTCCAAAGCTTTTGTTGCCGATGTGTGGGTGTTGTTGATGTAGATGGTGTAGTTGTAGTATCCTCAATAGGTGCCTCATCCATAGTGATAGGATCAAGTTGTGTATGTGAAGAAATTGCCTCTGATGGCTGACCAACCTCACCTTCTTCCTCCTCATATGCTGCCACTTCGGCTTCCCATTCAACTGCCTTTGGCTCCCTCTCCATCTCAGCTAACTCATCACCACTTATCCATGTTTCCACATCCACCTCATCAAGCTCAACAATCCAATCTGAGAATGGATCAATGTCATCAAGATCAAGTGCTTCATGTGAAGCCCTTGTACCTTCTTCTCATGCAACCGAAGGTTGTAGCGAACTTAGACAAGGTCATTCAAGCACTTTTGAGTCAACCTACTACGCTATTTTGTGTGAATGGCCTCAAAGACACTCCAGTTGTGCTCACAACCAAATGCACTACAAGGCTAAGATAAAATGTGAATGGCAAGCTTTCGAAGATTAGGCATTGTGCCACCATAATCTTCTTGCCACAAATCTGCAAGGATAACAATTGCCATTTATAACTTAGTAAGGAATTTTCAATTAATGAACTTAAAAACTAACATAAATGGTAAAATAATACTAAACACATTTGTTACTTGGATGTCAAGTGTCTCTCCTACAAATGAAAAAGTTGGAAGAAAACAAATAACAATGCCCCTTCAACCTTCTTATAGCTATGTATCTCATCAAGTATGAGATCTTGAAGGTCATCATCACATACCAATCTCTCAATACATGTGTTGAGGCCAACAAGAACCTTTGCATCTACTTTGAAATTACAAGAGAAATAAAACTAAGAGTTCAAATAGTAGGCAGTAGCCTGAATATGTCGTTGGATTAGTTGGTTCCACCTTCGATCTATTATGCGCTATACAGGTTCATATTTGGTATTGTTTGACCCATACAAATGTTGAATTGCCTCTTTGGCCTTATCTATGGCCTCATATAGATACCCCATGGATTTTTTATCCCCATCCACCAATCGTAGAACTCTAACCAACAGTTCTGACACCTAAAATATTTAAAACTTAACAAAATCAGCAAGTTGTAATATTAGAAAACAAAAAAATAATTCATCAATCGATGTTTGAAGACTTACATTGATGATCTCCTCCATTTCTTTGGCAAATCTATCATAAAAAATAGTCTTCACGACCTTCTCTGCTTCAGCCTTCTTGCAATAAGGACTCTCCAACCATCTTTCACTCACAAACATGCACTTGGGGCTGGGCAATGTAGCTAAAATACTCTGAAACGTGAGGAAATTGGTGGCAAAGTGTAATGTCCCAAATTTCACCCTACGCTCTTCATTTGGATTTAGCCTATTTTCGGAAATCCATAGGCTACTCAGATGTGCAAATTTAGGGTTTCCACTTTCAGTAAGTCTTGCTTCCCGTTCAGTTCAGCTTTCTATTGGTTTTGAGGTGAACTTACTATTTTTGGCATTGGCTATTTTTAGTAAGTCTAATTTTGGCAGTGGCATCATCAACAGTTCAACTCAGGTCATCATGCTATTTTTGGCAATCCATCAGTTTCAATATTGGCGTTGGTTTTGGTTATCTCCTTGGACTGAGGTTTATACTTAGTCAATTTCATGTTTTTAAGTTGTACCCCATGCCTAGGCTTGATGACTTCAAGTTGTTTTAAAGAGCGGACATTAAGGGGTCAAGTTGAGCATTTAATGATTTAATAAATGCTTTATTGTTGCATTTTGAAAAGGGAAGATAAATAATATTTTATTATTTCAAAATAAAGTGAATGGTAGAAGTGGCGTCCCTTTTGGAAGTTGAAGTGATTCGACTTATTGGAATTCAAAGTGTTTCGTTTGCCATTTGAAGCTTATTTATTGAGGCCTTGCTCATTCATTCTCATCTTTGGAAAATATTGTAAAGTTATGCTGTTGGTTTGAAATCCAAAATCCAGCTAAGGGAAAGCTTAGCAAATTTACTCCATTCTTCAGGCCTAAAACTATGGTTCCCTAGATGGTCATTTGGGAGTGTGCTTCATTTAGAAGTGCATATTGAGCTTCATTGTTGGAGAATTTTGATGTTATTTTCAGTTTGGAGCAAGCTGGTTCAATCATGGCTGAAGGACGTTTTTGATTGTAGCTCCTTAGGTAAATTTTATTTCATTATGGGTATTGATGCTAATATGATTCTATGCTATGGGCGACTCAAGTTGCAAAAGATCAGATTTTATTATGCTGCCTTTGATTTTCTAGAGAGGTCGTACCTTCTCTAAGGTCGTACTTCTTCTTGCAACTTGCCTTGGGATTCATGCAACACATTTAGTGGCTGTTTTGGGGTCTAATTCTTGCTTGGAGCTGGTCGCTGTGACTCATGGGTATTGTAAGTTCAGTTTTGAAGTGTATCTTTGGAGTTTGATGAAGATTTGAGCATTTTGATGTTTCTTAGGTTGCTGGTTCAGAACTTTCAATTTGCTGTTTGTCATATCAGATTTATATCAATTCAGATTTCGGTTTGCATTTTCAATATTAGAGAGATTATAAGTGTGGGAGATCATATTCTATCATTGTGCTTTGTTACCATTGTAAAACACTTGTAATTTTGCAGTTATTTTCAAATTGTAAGACTATAAACAGTAGTACTGTTCCAATCATTTATTTGCTGTTTTACTTGTGTTAAGTTTTCACATTTGTAACCCCTGGATGGTTTACCGCCAATGTGGAAAAAGAATTTGTTAATCTCTCTTTGTACCCATTGAAAAGTGGTGAATTCCCACTCATGAGTGGATGCCTGCCGCAACGGATGAATTAGTTTGTTTTGTAATTTCTTCCCCCAACTGAATTAGTGGAAGTGCGGAAATTGTTCATGGCTGGTTCACCGCCTCTTTACTTTCAGTTAGTGAGCATTTACCTCCACCATATGCTAGCCCATCACCCACATCAAATTTTAGGGCACATTCTTGGTGTTGAGTGTTTTCAGTTTGCTTATTATTTTGGAGAGCTAACGCTAATAAGTTGGCTTAGTGCTGGTTGTGTTGTGAAGATTCCAAGAAAAAATTGGTTGGCACATTTCACAAAGCGTGTGACTCCTGATTGCACAAGATCCTTACCATCAATGTGCTCTCTCATGAGACTTCATGATATTCCTTCCATTTTCACCCACATTCTTCACCTGAGTTGGCCTAATGGTGGAGAACTTGTACTCTTGAAAGAGAGGTCACAAGTTCAAATCCTGCAGGGGGTAAGATATGTACACCTCGTATTGTGGAGCGCGAGTTAGGTGCCTCCCTCATATTGGGAGTACGAGGTGTCCCATATACTGTAAGCCATCTGTCGACCCAAAAACAGACCGCCTGGTATCGTGGACTATAAAAGGACCTTTCCTTTCCTTTCCTTTTCACCCAACTAAGTTTGGCTATGTCCTCAAGGAGCAAGTCAAGACAGTGGGCAGCACAAAGGCTCCAAAATAATGTCAAATGCCTCACCATTAGATGTTTATCGGTTAACACATACGTAGCTACATTGTCGGGCACAAACTTGAATGACATTTTGAACCCCCACTTTCATCACCACCTTGTCCAACATGTTGCACAAGGTCTTTGCATTTTTTGTTTCATTGAAGGCATCAACTGATTTTAGAAACACCAGTTGTCCCCCTAAAGCCACTAAAAAGTTGGTGTCCTATTTTGCCATCCATCCACCCATCAGATATAATGGTGCAGTCATTTTTTTCTCAAATTCTCCTCTATTCCTCCACTAGTTGGTGTGTGTTTTGGACCTCATTTTGCAATAATGGCCCACTCAACTCTAACGACTTGGGGTCTTGAACCCCTTATTTGCCACGATCAATGCATTGGCCAACCCTTCCCAATAAGGACTAGAAGCAACATTGAACGAAATATTGTTGTAGTACCAAAATCTCGCACATGCCAACTTTGCCTCATTTTGCAACTCTCTATTCCATGCAATACCTTCCAATGAAGGTTGTGCACAAAGAGTATTACGTGGAACAAAAAAACTAGAAGTGTGGTTGCCCACACTTCTAGTTCCTAATCCTCATATCCATGGCCCAAGAGTAGAAGAACCCCCCATATCTCTTTGTGACCCTATAGAACTGAAATCTGCATATGGGGCTGCCATTGCCTCTGTGATTCTATTTTTGTTTTCCTTCTTTGCTCAAATGTTGCAAAGAGTGTCTTGGCCTCCCTCTCAACCTCTTTGGAAACATTTTCACATGGTCTAACATCTCAGCAAAGGATTCGTGCAAGGTGGTATTTCAATCGGTTTATGCCACCATTGATAGACCTGGTGCAATGGATGAAATAACCTCTCCTCGTGCTGCACCTAGTGTTCAATGTTTCCAACAAGGATCTCTTGGTTTGCCACCACTTTTTTTACTAGTAGAAGCCATATTCTTTTAGCAAAATACAAATGAGAACCTAGCAAAAGAGAGACAAGATCAAAGTAATTAGTAAAACTAAGAGAGGGATTATTGATGATTTTATTTTCTGTTATAGATAATGATATTATCTTTAGTGCAGTTATCTTTAGGGACATTTTGTGAAGTTAAAAGTCATCGATACTTTGCAAGTAGTTAATAACTCTAATTTAAACATCAAGAAAGAGGATTTAAAATGCTCGTCAGTATTTATAAGTTTATAACGAAGTTGTTAAAATCTGTTAACAGATTTGTCAATAGGATCTTTCCTATTAAATGCATCCAACAATTATGATTGTTATGTCTTTCTTATGGCCTGCAAATAGAATGATATTTAAATGTTTTACACAGCAGTATAGGGATATCACAGACACGATAAGAAATGGTGTGGCAGTGTTGGGATGAATCACAAATCATTGACTACAATATGGTCAATTCCAGTGATAGAAATACCATATTTGTTATGCCTAATGCACAATTAGGTACAACCCTAAACCCCCTGTAGTCACAAAACAAAGAAATTCCAGTTTAATAATTTTAAAATGAATACCACTCATTTGTTAACTGTCAACGAGCATGAATAGTTTAGACACTAGGGACAAGGATATAACTTCCAAACGAGATAAAGGATAAAGGGGCTGCTTCTAGATGTGGTGATTTAAACATTCAAGCAAAAAAGTTACATGAACATCCATAAGAGAATGTTGTCAGAGTGTTATATGATGCGGTTGCTTCTAGATGTGGCGATTTAATTACTAATTAGATTACATTTTTATTTTGTATATGTGTGGTGGTTGTTTGTTGTTGTGGCGATTTGAGTTATCACTTGCATCCATCGAGCACTTACGATTACATGAATATCCATCGATTGCAGTAAGCATAAGTTATAAGTTATAACTATATAGACATGCATTAAAAAGGGAGCCATTCAAAACATCCATCGAGCACTTTTAAAAAATTAGGGAAAACCTTTGCAAATTCGTGCCCTTGTCGCAGCTTTTTGTTTCCTTTTTTGTGTCCTGAAATCCCTAAATTGCATCCCAAAATGAGTCACGGAGGTGCAGATAGAATTAAAAAAGCATGTTTTCCTTTTTTTTCACCTATAAGTGACTAAAGCCGAGTTTTGCAAGAATGGATCATGCATTTCACTCATTTACGCAAGTTTATAAAGAAAAAACGCAGCAATTTTTAGCAATGGAGCGCCCACGAGTTTTACAACGATTTACTCGACATTGCTCATGGCGTGCGAGTAACCGCACATCCATCGAGTAAGCAGCGAGTGTTACAAGCTTGATTTTGGCCAATCCTAGATGACTTTAATCTTGGTTGAGTCCACATACACTCCTATGAATCTACAATTGTATCCCAAATATTATATCTCCTACTTGACAAATAAATACTTCCCCATGTTTTCCTACTGTTAATGATGATAGCTTCGGTCAGATATGAATGACGATTGCTGTAAGCATCATCGTCATTCATAAATGATCAAAGATCATCACTTATAAATCAAATAAATTCTAAAGAACATTTAAATCAAATCTTTGAGCATATATATAAAATTCGATATTACACATGATAATATATTCTGCATTTATTAAAATCGGAATCCTCTTAAAACATCCGCCATCTTATAGAAGGGTGTATATGTGCTAATGTATACATAACAAATGATAAACAAATTTGTTACAGGCCGCACCCTAAAGGACACGTCCTCTCATGAGGCATGCCTCTTAGGGGCGGGCTCCTCCCTTATTTATGGTGGTTCCTCATTCGATATGCAAACATAGAAATCGGATAATGTTCTGCAATCAGCACATTTAATAACAAGTTCAAATCTGGAAATCAAAGATCTGGAAATCGAAAATCTAAACATAGAAGTTTAAATATTTTCTCACTTAGAAATTTTCTTATACATAGTTTCAGACCTTAGTTGAAACTTGGTGCTTCTTAGGATCTCATTTATAGCTTCTTAGGATCTCATTTATAAAGATTTGATTACATTTTCATGGTATCAAAGCCACGTTGTGTGAATCCAAATCAAATCTAAAATCAGATTGCTCAAGAAATTCGTATCTTCTAAAATCGAATTCATATCACATTCTTCATAATGTCAATTGTGATCAGATTTGAAGATCGTCTTGCAAGAGCAGATAACCTTGCATCGTGGAAATTTAGAATCATGATGATCCTAAACCAAAATAAACTAGACTCACTTATGAGAGAAACTATTAGGGAACCAAAGGCTGAACCTAAGAAAGTTGAGAACCTTGTGTTCTATACAGCCCTTTCTAATCAAGTATCTAACAACACTCAAAATTGGGTAATTGATAGTGGTTCATCCAGACACATCACAAGGTTCAGAGAACACTTAGACTCCATGCCTGAAAAGTCTGATGAAGAAGTAACCATCGGGGATGATTCTACATACCCTGTAAAAGGGGTTGAAACATGTTCCATCAAGTTGAAATCTGGGATTTCTCTGCAACTCACTAGAGTCTTATTTGTACCTAGAATTAAGAGAAATCTTATATCCATCTCTGCTCTTGAAGACAATGGCTACAAAGTTACATTTATGGATGGTAAAGTTCTAGTGTGGCCTAAAAACTCAACTATCAAGAAAGCCCATACCATAGGCATAAGACAAGGGTACCTTTACAAACTCTGCACTGAGGTTAAACAAGCCCTTACCCTTGACACTATTGATTCAAATGAAATCTGGCATAGAAGATTAGGTCACCTCCATTTCCGTGCCCTACCTTCTATGGAAAAACTTGTTACAAGCTTACCCAAGCTAAAACTATCTCATGAGGGAACTTGTAAAGGTTGTCCCCTAGGCAAGAATACTAAAGGATCCTTCCAGAATAGTCTAAGTAAAACCCTTAATGTATTAGAACTAGTTCACTCTGATCTTTGTGGACCCATGTTTGTACCTTCTAAGGCAGGATTTCTATACTATGTCATATTTGTAGATGACTTCTCTAGGAAAACCTGGATCTATTTCCTTAAGTGTAAAGAGTCAATAGAAATCCTCAAAAGGTTCGAAGAGTTTAAAGCCCTCACTGAAAACTTCTCCGGAAAGAAAATAAAAACCTTAAGGACAGACAATGGAAAAGAATATACCTCTGAGATCTTTAAAGAATTTTGCATGAGTGCCGGAATTAAGAGGGAATTCACTGTCGCCTACAACCCTCAATAGAATGGGGTTGCTGAGAGGAAAAATAGAACCATTGTAGAAGCTGCTAAAGCAATGTTGCTAGACTAGAACATTGAAACATCTTTCTGGGCAGAAGCCTCTAGGACTGTTGTCTATATCCAAAATAGATGTCCTCATTCTCATCTTGATAACAAAACTCTTGAAGAAGCCTTTACTGGCATAAAATCTGACATTAGTCATCTTAGGATTTTTGGCTGTCCTATCTATATTCTTGTACCCAAAGAGAAGAGATCCAAACTAGAACCTTCTAGAAAGACGGGAGTATTTGTGGGTTATAGTGAAACCTCCAAAGCTTACAGAATATTCATACTCGGGCAGAAACAAATTGAGTTGAGCAAAGATGTCATCTTTGAAGAAGACATTGCATTCAAGAGGGCAAGAAGTACTAGTGAGACAGAAACCTATTTCCCTAGAATACTTGAAATGGAACCTGCTCCTGAGATTCAGAGGGAGCATCCTGAGGAAATGCCACTTGAACCTCCTACCATTTCAAATGAGGACACAAATGACACCGACAGAAAGAGACCACTTTGGGCAGGGAATATGATCAAAGAAGCAGAGGATCATGCAGCACCTAAAGGAACATTCAGGGAGAGTAAAAGACCCAAACGATTCTCTAACTATGTTGCCTTAATGAACAACATCATAAACTCTGAACCTGCCAGTGTTATAGAAGCCTTCAGACATCAAGCCTGGAAGGATGCAATGACAGAGGAATATCAGTCCATACTAAAGAATGATGTATGGGACATAGTGCCTAGACCAAAAGAGAAATATGTTGTTTCTTCTAAATGGCTCTTCAAAATCAAGCATGTTGATGATGTCAGTATAGAAAAACATAAAGCACGTTTCGTGGCTAGGGGTTTTTCTCAAAAGGAAGGCATTGATTACGAAGAAACATTTGCACCTATTGCCCGTTATACATCAGTGAGAGCAGTATTAGCCATTGCAGTAGCTAAAGGCTGGAAGATCCATCAAATGGATGTGAAAACAGCCTTCCTAAATGGAACCATTGAAGAAAAAGTCTATCTGGAACAGCCTAAAGGATTTGTGATACATAAATCTAACTCTCATGTGTGCAGGCTGAAGAAAGCCCTCTATGGACTTAAACAGGCTCCCAAGGTCTGGTATGAAAGAATTGACAGCTATCTCTTGGGATTAGGATTTTCCAAAAATGATACTGACTCCAATCTCTACTTCAAGGTAATCAAAGGTGACATGCTTATAATTATTTTATATGTTGATGACCTGCTGATAACAGGAGAAGATCACCTCATTACTCAAGGGAAACAGGATCTAATTTCTGAATTTGACATGAAAGACTTAGGTATTCTACACTACTTCCTCTGTTTGGAAGTATGGCAGAAATCAGAAGGCATTATACTAAATCAAGGAAAGTATACTATTGAGATCCTGAAAAGATTTGGAATGTTGGACTATAGACCGATGTCTACACCTATGGAAACCAACCTTCACAAATTGAAAGAAACAGCAACAGAATCCAAATATGCAGATCCAACCCTTTACAGACAGATGATTGGATCCTTGATGTATCTGGTTAACACCAGACCTGATATTTGCTATGCTGTAAATGTTCTCAGCCAGTTCATGTGTGAACCCAAGGAAATTCACTTGATGGCTGTAAAACATATTTTTATATATCTTCAAGGCACTATTGGATATGGTCTTCTTTACAAGAATGATCCACTAGATCTACATGGGTACTCTGATTCAGATTGGGCTGGAAGTGTAACTGATCAGAAAAGCACATCAGGATGCTGCTTCAATTTGGGATCGGCTATGATCTCCTGGATTTGCAGAAAACAATCTTCAGTTGCACAGAGCTCAATGGAAGCTGAATATATTGCAGCCTCAATGGGAGCAAGAGAAGCAGTGTGGCTTCGTAAATTGCTTGTGGGACTCTTTGGTGAGCCCTTGAATCCTACGATTATTCATTGTGATAATCAGAGTTGTATAAAACTCTCTATGAATCCTGTCTTTCATGACAGATCTAAGCACATTGAGATCCCCTATCATTATGTAAGAGATATGGTGGAAAGGAAAGTGATTCAGTTGGAGTATATTAGTACAAATGATCAAACTGCAGACATTCTCACCAAGCCTCTCTCCCGGATCAAGGTAGAGCACTTCAGGAAGAAACTTGGTATGGTTAAAATGTAATTTGTTATTTATGTTTCAAATACAAATTGTTTATAAATTGTACTAATATATAAAGATGTTTAATGTGTAAACTCTTTTGTCATGTATGTGACTCCATGACTTTATGGGCCTACTCCCTCTGTGTACATTATCGAAAAGTGACGATCTTTCAATAATGAACACTTGTATTTGACATTGTAAAGTGACGACTCTACAATGATGAACTATCATGATAGATATCATATGACTTGATATCTGTGGATATATCATGATAGTATCTCTTGGACACCTTGATGGATATCATGAGACTTGATATCTGAAGGTCATTGTGATCCTTAAGAGATAATCATGGTGGATATTTATATCCGTGGATATGCCATGAATTATGGTAGACATCATGTGACTTGATGTCAGTGCACATACCATAATGAAGATGTGTTATGGAGAATGTCATGTGACTTGACACTTTCAGAAGCATATCATATCTTCTGATATCACAAGATAGGTGATATCACTTTGGAAGTTATCCTTCCCAGTTAAAGAGGGAGTGTTGAAATAATGAAAATGTGTTATGAAGAATGTTATGTGACTTGACAACATTGAGAAAGCATATCATATTTCCAATATCACGTGTGAAGGTGATATCTTGACTTATTTGATTTGAAATATCTTCCCTAGCTAAGAGGGAGTGTTAATGATGATAGCTTCAGTCAGATATAAATGACGATTGTTGTAAGCATCATCATCATTCATAAATGATCAAAGATCATCACTTATAAATCAAATAAATTCTAAGGAACATTTAAATCGAATCTTTGAGCATATATATAAAATTCGATATTACACATGATAATATATTCTGCATTTATTAAAATCGGAATCCTCTTAAAACATCTGCCATCTTATAGAAGGGTGTATACGTGTTAATGTATACATAACAAATGATAAACAAATTTGTTACAGGCCGCACCCTAAAAGACGCGTCCCATGAGTGGACGTGTCTCCACTTGTGGAGACACGTCCTCTCATGAGGCGTGCCTCTTAGGGGCAAGCTCCTCCCTTATTTATGGTGGTTCCTCATTCGATATGCAAACATAGAAATCAGATAATGTTCTGCAATCAGCACATTTAATAACAAGTTCAAATCTGGAAATCGAAAATCTGAACATAGAAGTTTAAATATTTTCTCACTTAGAAATTTTCTTATACATAGTTTCAGACCTTAGTTGAAACTTAGTGCTTCTTAGGATCTCATTTATAAAGATTTGATTACATTTTCACCTACAACTTGTGTTCCACAAAGTGTCGAGCACTTACTCAATATGGCACAAATGTTTGTGCCAATTTTTGCTAAAGATCATTATGTCATCAAAGTAGATAATAATGAATGAAATAATGAAGGTCTTCAAGATACCATTCATCATCCACATGAATGTGATTGGACTATTGGTTAGGCCATGGGGTACTACTAACCACTCAAACAAGCATTCTCTTGTTGTGAAGGTTGACTTCCAAATGTCTATGGCTCAATAGGCATCTGATGATTCTTAGACTTAAGATTGCTATTGGTGAAGAACTTTGCACTATGGAGTTGGTTCAACAAGTCCTCAATCCTTGGAAGAAGTTAGCAATTCTTCACAATGATCTTGTTGAGAGCTTTGAAGTCAATGCACAACCTTCATGTATTGTCTTTATTTTGTGCAAACACATTTAGGTTGTTGCAAGGTAATGAGTTGCACCTAAAATGTCCTTTATCCACAAGTTCACGGATTTCACTTGATCTCCTCATTCTCTACAAAATGACATAAAGAAGCATTAGGTAAAAGTAGTCTATAAATCAAATCAGTGGTACACCTTAATGCATAGTGTAAGAACTCACTTTGGTGGCTCAAAGATATCCTTGGTCTTTATTGTCTTGAATTCAACTCTAAGGTCTCTATCGATGTTGTTGAAGAAGTGATGGTAAGATGTTTGCACTTTGATGGTGAGACTTGAACATAAGATTTGAACAAGCAAATACGAACTATGACAAGTCTGTATTATGCTTAGTTTTGTATATGACTTATCAGAACAAATGTATTCACTACGTCTTGTTATCCTTACATCAATGTCTACCCTACAAAGAATGGTTATGTACATGTTTTTACAAGGAATAATATGAAATGTCTATTGATACATGACAGTTCACATTCTTGTTGCAATTGTCACAACTGCTAAAACAAGTCAACTTGTACAACAATGTTGACTTAGTGTTATGACTCAGTTTGGAATATAGGTGCTAAGATGAAGATCCTATTAATGAAACCGTGAAGACCACCAAGGAACATTCAAGATTTGTAGTATGATCTAATGACCCAAATCTTCTTAGATTAAGAAAATAATATGTATACAAATGATAATGATGTTTATAATTCTAGCAGCGTTGATAATCATAATAATTATGCAAAATAATTTGATTATCCTAATGTTCTTAGAGATCGGTAATGTCCCCTTTTTAGCCCTAAGCTATTCAATGACCGTTAGCCTATTTCCAAAGCCCCGTAGGCTATTCGGAGGCATTTCAAGGGATTCCAAGATCCTTGGAGGGTTCTTGCCAAGATTTTCAAGGGGTAATTGCACAAGATTGCCAAAGATTTTTCTAGGTTTTTTTGGGTTTTCTAAGATCCTTGGTGGGCAATCACTACTATTTTTAGCCATGTATATTTTTAATAAGTCACAATTGCATCTCACTTTGGGCTAATTTGGCATTTGGACACTCTTACTATTTTTCGTAGTATGCTATTTTTAGGAAGTGTTATTTTTAGTAATGGTCCCAACAACTATTAGTGCAAGGGTTCCAGTTCTAGCAAGATTGGTTGCTCAATTGGTGAGTCTTGATATTTTTGGAAGTATATTCTTCCACCATCCTTGGAGTTTGTAAAAGGCAAATATTGCAACTTAAGTTATAAAGTTATAAGTTCAAAAAAGGCAAGTTATTAAGTTCACTTTTGTACCCCACGCCTAGGGATGAGAACTTTAAGTTGTTTTAAAAGGGGGGCCATGAAGTTGGACGCCCAAGTTGAGATCTTTATTGAAATTTAAAATAAAACATTATTCCTCTAGGGTGGGTGTCCCATTTGGAAGGAAAAGGTAAATTTGAAATGGGTGCCCTAATTTCTCTCTCATTTCCTATTTAAACGCACTTGAACTCTCATTTGAGGATTATGCAGTTTGGAGATAATGTTATGCTGCCAGATTGGAACCAAACTGTTCTTTCCTGAATCTTCAAAGGACGAAAACCCTCTCTAGGTTGCTGGTTTCAGATTTGGAAGACAATCCTTAGCCTGCGAAGTGTGATTGCACTTAGCAATCACCATGGAGCTTACAAGCAGAGTAATCAGATTTTGGTTTTATCATTATGATGTTTTCTAGCTTTGTTTTTGGTGTGTTAACTGACCTTGTAGAGTCTTGGAGTGATTGGAGAAGATTCTTCAGAGTTACTTCTTGTTGTTCATGCCTATTTCTTACACCTAGGCCGTACCATGTTTGTGAGCAGCTAAGAGAAGTATTGCAGAGCTGATTCTAGGTGTTGGACCAATCTTTTACTCCACCTTGGGTGACCCTATGCTCCAATTTGCAGGATTTTTGAGTGAGTTTCAGAATTTCTAGAGGGGATTGCCCCTCTTGCTGGTCGTACATCTTGGCCCTAGGGGGACGTGAGGGTGAAGGAAGCTTTCGTTTTCTTCTTGCAGTTGTTTGGGAGTTGTTTTGGTGCTGTTCATCCCACTATTGCATTGATATCTGTTTTGGGAAGTTGCCTGCTGTTTGGTGGTGATGTTCTTGGGAGTTGTGCCATGATTTTGCTTGCTGTCCAGGGTGTTTCAGACCTGCTGTAGCAAAATCAGACCAGTAGCAGCAGTATTTTCAGACTCCAAGTGGTGGTGTCACGTTGGAGTGTTCTTGGATGTTTGGGGGAAGACTTTGGGAGAAGTCCCAGCTTGTAGTTTGCTGGTTGGTGAAGTTTCAGACCTGTTAACAGTGTTTTCTGAGTGTTGCAGACCTGCTTCAACTCATTTTCTGAGTTAGACCAGACCTCTACTTGCTTCCACTTGCAAGTATTCAGGTGATCTTTTCATTGGGATTCTCATTTTCAGTGAGCTGATTGTAATTGGGAAGTTGTTATCTTATTTATAACTCATAGCAGCTGGTTGTAACTGTTGATATCTTTATATTGAGCTCATTGAAACGCTGACTTGGTCGTACCATTCAGTGAATTGCTCATCTTTGATTTTCATTGCTAACCCCATTGAATAAGTGGCATTCCCATTGAATAAGCGGATTATCTCTTTCACAGTTTCATGTAATTCCCACTGAATAAGTGGATGATCTTTCTTGGATTACATGTTATGCCCGCTGAATAAGAGGATGTTCACTTTCATGTTGAGCTATGCATCCCACTGCATAAGTGGTTTTGGTCGGCTTGCCACTTGATGCTTTCATTTCCTGCAATTTGTCATTCCCACTCAATAAGTGGATGTTTCCTATGTTTGAAGAATTCATACTCACCCCACTAAACAAGTGATTCTTTTCATTAGCGTAGCATTGTAAACTTACCTCCATATGCTCTCACCTTGCCCACATCGAGATTTGGGTGATCAGAAAGTGGAAGGAAGTTTACTTCAATTGATCCTCTTTGATTATTGGCTAACGCTAACAAACTATTAAGTTTTGAAAAAAAAATAAGGGTGGGTTATTACAAGATCATTCTACAAATGTTGATAGTAGAGTGATGATTCTAATACTTTGTTTTTGTTCTTGTTTTATTATTTAACAAAGGGTTGGTAATGACGCACTCTTACCCTTTACATCATGTGGGGTTTACTACTATCTCTAATGCTCTCCCAATGGGGATACTACTAGACTTACAATTCTTCTTCCTATACTCCTATGGCTTGAGTGCCTCACCACCTATCTCTTCTTGTAGGGCAACCACTCCTCCAATCTCCCCCTATAGGGCAATCATTCCTATTCTGCCTCCATCTCCTTCCTATGTTCCTCCATCCTGA
The DNA here is from genome assembly GCA_007115665.2 of Sequoiadendron giganteum. Lineage (NCBI taxonomy): Eukaryota > Viridiplantae > Streptophyta > Pinopsida > Cupressales > Cupressaceae > Sequoiadendron > Sequoiadendron giganteum. The sequence goes on from CM021109.1 coordinate 357,222,320, forward strand.
ACATTGTCTACCTTTAATCTTCCAAAGTACTCCTTCGACATGAATAATGCCTCCTAACTCCTACAAGGAAACCTCCTCCAGTATGCTCCTACAATTCCTCCAACGTACTCCTCTAGCTTGAACACTTGGCCCTCATCATGCTTCTTCAACTTGAAACTTGCGAGACTATTGCTATCTATCTACAAATCAACTAAAGTTGGACTACCACTTTGGCACTAAAGTGTCACTTGGGGAGATTTGTACCATAGTGTCCAACATCATTACCAAGAGATCCTACCACTTAACCAACCACTTTGATGATTATAATGTTCTTTTATGTGCCTAAGCATATGCAACAATGGAGATGATGATATGTGGACACATTCATTTAGTTAATTATATTGTGTAATGTGGGGATAACTTTACTAATCAATTTTATTGAGTAATGAGTCTACCTATGTTGGGATTAGTAGCATATCCCTCCATTATTTTATTAGGAGATTTATTTAGAGAAGATTAATATCATGGTTGGAAAACTTGGCGACTACTCTCTAAGTCAATGAGTACTCGCCAAATTTGAACCTTGTTGAGAAACTCACAAGTTAAGTCACCAATCAAACTCACCGAGTTTCTAGCAAGTACTTGCCAAAAACTTAGCGAGTTTGACAAAAATACTCGCCAGATGCATAAAAAATGCAAAATATAGAAAAAAAGAAGAGAAAAAGCGAAATAAATAGTCAAAAAATTCACAATTTTTCCCTATAAATGCATGAACGCCCCTCACACAACAAACCAAATAATTTTTAAAAAAAATTGTCAAATACCTTATTTCTCTATTAATTGATAAAATTGTGAAAATGGTGTGTAGGATGAAGTTTTAGGTTGCCCCTCGATCCCACTAGGGGTGTTGCCCCTCCAACTCGCTAGGGGTGGTTCCCCCAAACCCCCATGAGGGGCACTACCCCCAAACCCCCTCACCCCACTGGGGGTGTTTACCCAAACTCATTTGATTCATTTTGTAGCTATATTTTGCATAAAATTTATATTTTTTCAAAAATTTAAGTATTTTTTAAGGTGCCAAGATTTTGCCAACTACTCTCTAAGTCATTTTTTTTTGGCTTGTCAAGTACTCTCTGAGTCCAAGTTTATGAACTATGGTTAATATCTTTGTAAGGGGGATGTCATGAGCATTGTATGTATTTGGCATTTCATGTTGAAGATATAGCATAGATTGGCTTCTTTTCTAAGGAGTTTTGTACGAGCTTGCCCTACCTTAAAGGGTTTAATCTAATATTGAATGTAGTGTATATTTGGGTATCTTGGCACATAAACATATCTTGTGTTATTTGTGTTCTCTTTTGTATTCCTAAATATTACTATTATTATCTTGCACATTTCTATTTTTATATATGTGGATCCTAACATGTGGTATCTAAGAATCCTAACAAGTGATATCAACGCCTAACATGCTATTAGTTCTAATGCATAACCTCAACAAAATAAAACACTGGTTAAGTGAGCTAGAGATGTGATTGAAACTAAAAATGAATATTTTAGTAAACATGCTCCCATCAAAACTAAAGGGATTAACTATTGTTATTACCAGGGAAACCCGAGGACGCATCCCCCCCCTAAAACGACCCGTCCTTGTCCTCGGGATGTCCCGGGTACAGGGGGAAGGCTAGGGGACAGTCCCCTGGCATCCCCTTTTTTTTTCGAAACCTGGGAAACATCCCCAGAAAGGGGAAACGGTCAACGGGAAAAGGGGGACAGCTGACCAACCCAGGGATGGCCAGGGGATGCTTGAGCAATCCCTCGATCGTCGTGGGGACGGCCTCAAAGCATATTTTAAAAATTTTAAAAAAAAGAAAAGCCCTGATTCCGTGGCTATTGTGGGCCCCATCATTGTTTGCTATCTTTCAATGTTGATTAGCAGTACATCCTTTAATGTTGACAGAAGTATTGATGCCCATATTAGTTGATCAGAGTTTTAATAATAATGCTACTGGACCCCATACTGACCAAGAATAATACAGATCACAATAATGACAAAATGCTACTGATCGGTCATCATAAGAAGATTACTAAAGACAGAAGGATAGTTATGTCAAAGGGCAATAGTGGTGGGAACAGTCTTTCAACTGGTTTGACATTATTAACAACTAATACGTAACAACGAAAATTCCCAAGCAATTACCTCAATAATACAGCTATTTTTACAAATGAAGTAATGGCAACAATATCCATTGATCAGTAGAAATGACAGCAAGTTAATAGCAGCACTAACATCTGTGACGCAATAATAATAAGTCAAAGGATGGCATAATCATTTGACAATTTTGTCTAGTAACGACAGTGCACATGAATAATGATAGAAGTGTTCACTGTTATCAAAGGCAACAGTGATAATCACTAGTCACAATAACAAGAGTCATGTTACCTATTCACAAGGGTTTCAAACCAAAGTATGCCAACTGTTTTCACAGCTGTAGATAACCATGTTCATTTGGAAATAATTGCTGTTGTCTGTGGGCAACAGATCCAACTGCTATTCAATAATGGCAGTGGAAAATCTTAACATCTACTTACACTGTTGAAACTTGAAGGTGGATAACACATTTATAAAAGTTCCAAAGAAGAATGATAAAAGAAATAGCAGACCTGACATTGACAGAAAAAAAACTAATTTGTTGTGATATGACTAATGATATATTTTGAAAAAATTCAGTCAAAATTGCAGGGAAAAACATGTTGAAATATTTTCAAGAAAATGTTGGGAACCCTGCCGAGGAAAGATATATTGAAGTATATCAGAATATTTTAAAGATATCTGCTTGTATGAGATTCCAGACATTACTCAATTATCTATAAGTATTATGCATGCCTTATCCATGTTTTCATATAAATATTTAAAATTTCCCTATATATTTTATATAGTCGTCCCCCCACCCTCCCCAAATTTGGCCTCAAAATCCGGAAACTTGGGTACTCATCCTGCTGTCCCCTGCCATCCCCATCCCAGAAACTTGGGGCAACACTTATTACACTTTAATGGCAATGTGATTAAAGCAATATTCCCTAGCAAATGACCATCCTCATTGAAAAATGCTATATAGGAAAAATATGATTCTCTCATCTCTTACTAAACATAGGCTAAAGGTAAAAATATGGTTAATTGCATGTAGCTTGATAAAACAAAGTTTAATCCAAATGGTTCAGTTGATAAGTATAAGGCAAGACTAGTTGCTAGTGGCTTTTGGCAAATTGAAAGATTATACTAAAATGAAACTTTTGCTCTTGTGGAAAAAATACTCACAATTAAGTTAATCTTCGTCATAGCATAAAATGAATTGGCCCCTTCACCAAATGGATGCCAGGAGAGTATATTTAAATGGTGACTTGCATGAAAACATTTATGTCACAACCTAATTATTTGACTTGACAAGGAAAATAACATCTAGTTTATAAACTGAAAAAGGCTATTATGGTTTGAAGCAACCTCCTAGAGAATGGTACATTAAAAGAAAAGCATATTTTATTTCACAATGATTCATTTGAAATAAAAATGATCCCAATTTGTATGTTAAAATCGTGTTATTTTATTGTTTTCTATGCAGATCATTTGATCTTAACTGCTTGGGATCATGTTTCCATTAATGAAACTAAAGCTGCATTAAGCAAATCATTTCAAATATCAAATTTAGGTTGCTCGTACTATTTTCATATAATTCAAGTTTGCAAGAGCAAAATGAGACTCTTCTCTCTCAAGTAGGAATAATATTTTCTAATAATAATTCTACTGTTTATAGGCAATTGTTTAGAAGTTCCAATTCATACTAGAACTGATATTGCTGAAAGAATTCTTAGATGTATCAAAAATACACTAATTTTAGGCATCAAGTAAATCTCAAATTGCAATTTTTCATTGGTAGTTTATATCAATTCAAACTGGCTACTGATCCTAAAGATCATAGTTCTACGTGTGGCTGCTTTTTTCCTTTAGGATCTAGATCCATTTCATAAAAAATGAGTAAGAAGGAAATATCTGTAGCCTTGCCCCTCCACTCAAGGTGACTGAAATTTGTGTATACATGCAGAAAATAAGGCTTCATCGCTTAGATAATTCTTGAAAATTTAGACCTTACTAAACATGATCTACTACCATTTTTTGTGACAATCAAGGTTTCATTGCAATAATAAGAGAAGAATTCTTCATGAACAATCTAAACACACTGAATTGAGGTATCATTTCACCCTAGAATTACTTTCAAAAATTATCTTTCTTTTTGTTCTTTCTTTTTCTTTTTACAAAGCCACCGTGTAAAGATAAAACTCTCAAATGTTGTAGTAAATTTAAAGCATAACCTAATGACAACTCCCTTTTCAATTTTGTTTTGTTTTTACCATACCAAATATATTCTGACGGAGAAAGTTAAAATATTTAACCTCAATTTGGAGTTAAACCATAGCTCCTAAGTTATGTTTCTCACATGAATTTTTAATTCATATAATGAGGGAATATGTGAGGTGCCACATATGCTGCACCTCTTTTGTCTTTTCACAAAGGAACCTTCAAGTTACACTAAAAATGTAACTCCTATAACACCAAGTGCACATTCACTCCCTCACACATGGGGTTAGAGAAACTATCACCATACAACGTTGGTCATAGTCATGATGGAGTTACAAATAACTCCTAGTCTTCCTCTATTAATAGAGATTACCATATCTTCTTTACTAAGATTTTTTTTCCTATTCAAGCTCATTCTATGCTTCAAATTCCTGAAAGTATCATAAGAGAGATCTCACTATAGCACTTCAAACTTTCTAATGAGCAAGGGTTTCCTTTCCAATAGGATTTCCCCTCTTGAATAAATCCTTGTCTCATTTTCTCATACAGTAAACTTCCATTATTTGCTTTATATCACTTTTACTTGGTTAGCTTGAACTTTTTATGTTGCTTTCTTGTTCCAACTATTTCAACTTCTTTGGATGTTGCTGAGCTAGGAATGTGAAGTCAAGTTAGCTAACATGGAAACAATCAATGATGTGGATTTTCTAGTAGTGCTTGTGGAGACCAATTTGTAAACATCCAATCTGTAGTGCCATTCATAAGATTTGTTAAGTTCAACGAAGGCACAATTCCAAGTGTCCATGAACTTTGCATTATTATTTGCAAAAAGTGCAAACTCCATAGACTACAAGACTGCTTGTGCTGTGAGGTGCAGATTAAAAATGTCATTGATAGAAAGTGTGAACTTCACTAGATGAAAAGTTGCTTCTGCTAGAAGGCGAGAAACTGCAGTGTTACTAAGAGTGTGAACCTGATAGGCTGCAAGGCTGCTTGTGCTATGGGGCGCCAATTCATAAAGTTACCCACACCCTGTGTAAACTCCACAAGATGCAATGCCGCTTATTCTACGAGATGCAAATCCCCAATGTAATAGTGTGAACTTCACAGGATAAAAGGTTGCTTGCACTGCCAATCTAGCTTAAACAGTGTTACTAAGAGTGTGAACCTCATAGGCTACAAGACTGCTTGAGCTATGGAGTACGAATCCATATGTTACCTATAGTGAAATTCACAAGATGCAATGCTTGTTGTTCTACAAGGTGCAAACACCCAATGTTATACTGTAAACTTCACAGGATACAAGGTGCAAACACCCAATGTTATACTGTAAACTTCACAGGATACAAGGTTACTTGTGCTGCCAATCTAGCTAAAATTAGTGTGAAACCTAAAACTCTCCTTAGGGAGGACCATATCCAACCTCAAAGTACTTGTGCTTAGATTAAGATGAGAAAACACACAGTGAGATTTGATAATAACCACTCTTGTTAAAAATGAGAAAATTGCCTGCAAAAATAGTATAGATCTTTAAAATGACTGTCAAGTTTTCAAGGATTGTCAATCCTAAATCTGGCACTCAAAAGTCCTGGAAATGTTGTGAGAAAGTCATAGGAGCCTCAGACAACACCATGCTTCTTAATGTATGTCTTCTCATTGATTATCAGGGACCTCAGTATACCCAATCAACACCAATGAATAGGGTTTATTTTCAATGCATAGTAATTTCTTCGGTTTAGATATGAATTTTGGGGATTTGCTTAAACATGAAATTTTAAATATTTTTGCAGTATCATTCAGACTAGCATCTGGACATCACTGCAGTTGATGTTTAGATTTTGATGTTGTAAGTTTGCAAAATGTTCTTAATACAATACTTTTCAAATAAGTTTTTAAACAAATTAACAAAAATGTCATATTGAATGCCCATAAAACTATGCTAAAAACAATAGGCAGTTTTGATAATAACCAACTCTTCTTGATAAACACACCAAATATCAAATTACCTGAGATAGAATGATTATTTGTTCCCCACTCTTTTGGGGCAATTCAGTAAGAGCGCGTTGACAAAGTCTACGTGGCGAAGTGTTGTACCAATCATCACCATATTCATGAAGATAGGGTTGTGTCAATGGAGTAAAAACCAAACCAGCAAAGATGACATAGCTTGGCAACTTGTCAAACTGATGAACTGGAACCAATGATTGAGGCTGCCAAGAGATAGAAAGTTGAAAGAAAAGTTAAACCAAAAAATATTAAAATTTTAGATGACTGATTCCTACATAAATAATGGGAAAAAAAACTTGTGCTGAGCTCAAATACTTCAAGTTAGAAAGCATAAACTTGATACAAAGATGCCATGCTGTATTAATCATAATTATCTTTCAAAGGGATAAAGATTAAGCCAACTCTTGAAATACTATAAGGCAACACAAGAAAATATCATTCATAGACATAACATTGTCTAATATCCTCTCAGGACATCAGAACTTTACAACTTCTTCAAAACTAGCATTTCAACTTGAAAGTGTGTAGAAACTATCGTCCCTAATTATTATTTGAAGGGGGCATTGTTTTACAGAAAGGAACCTTAAGAACATTCGAGGAACTAGCCACCACCACAAAGAACTGCAGGATTAAGTAATCGTGCTCACAAAACAAGATAGCATCAACGGACACAAGAATATGAGAATCAAGATAGTTTCACATTATCATCATCTTCCATTGCATAGGCCCATTATCAATTACACATGAGCAGGTATAAAGATTACAAATCCTAGGCCAATTAGTGGCATTCACAATCACAAGTATCGAGAATTCCTACTTAAACTTATTTTATTAAGCTAACTCTACCTTGTAATACTCATCACAACACTACAAATGGTGGTATTACCACTTATGTCCTCTTAACACAAATTCCATAATCTACCTACTCCTATAGGATAACCAAGCCCACCATAAAGTACTAGTCTCATCTGCTAGTTGTTCATCCATAAACTCAGGGTAGCTATGCTGCACTCCAGTATATAAAGTATGGATTTAAATGGGGATACTCCCAACTACCTTTGCATGCACTTTATCACCTCTAATGGCTGCCTATGACATATGCAATAAAGGACTTAAATAGAAACATCTCAAATGTGGATAATAACTTGCATCATACACACGACAATATGCAACACAAGTTTACTCTGGAGAAACCCTCAGCTAGGCATAAAACTGCAGAAGAGTGAATTATGCTCCTCATGCGACTAAGCCATGCTCGTACATGTTTAGAATGCCTCAATGGGACTTACATGCATCCATAGACTGTCCTGAAATGCTTCATGACCTGCAGCCCTAAACACAACCATGGAAAATTAAGGACAATGCCTTGGACACAAAATCTGCTTTACACTTGTAGTATTCTAGAACTTGTTGCACCAATCCCAAGGACTGATCATGCAACCTCTATAGAAATGGGATACTCAGAAGGATGATCTGCCACGCTTACAGCAACATGTTCTACCTTATGTCAGCATCCTCTCTACCAAATAATCTTAGCTAGCCAGTCAGCTTCATCGCTTCAGTTCTCTATCAATCAACCAGCTCCACGTATTTTTGGCAATCTCTACCCACTTGCAACATGGCTCCAGTTATACTTTGCCTTTACCTCCTACTATAATAAGGCTCCAAGTTCTGCCCAGGCTTTCCTTGTGGCTTCGGCAATCTACTAACCAGGTCCAGCAAAACTCAACCATGGATGGCTCTCATTATCAGCCAATCTCTTGGCTCAGCTAGCACTCACAAGCCTCCTTCACACGGCTCTTGCAATTTGCTAGCCAGCAGTATGGCTCTGTTCATTCTCGTTTTGATCATCAGCAATGGAAACACCCTACTTCCATTCTCTGCTACTTGCTGCCAACTCTCCTCTATTTGCCTCTACCTCCTAAATCCACCTCTAGACATTGCCAACAGAAGCCCAATCATCTAGAATTGTAGTGGCCAACTGTGTAACTACCAATCTGTTCAAACACCATCATAGAAACACCAAACAACCTACAATCTAGCTCCCATGGCTGCCAACAAACGAAGCAATGGAATGCAAAGCAATAATCAAAAACCAAAACCCAAGTTATAAGAACAGTGATTACACAAAAAATGATTAACCTACCAATGATGATGCTTTGTTGCCCTAGCGTTGCCCAACACAAGATAACAACAAACATGACCCCTTTACAAAGTTAAGCGGTGGCCACAAAGGAACTGTGGATAACAAATAGATAACCTACTTATTTTGTAGGGGTAAATTCCTTTCAGTTATCTGTCTTAGATTCCCAGTAGTACTCCAATATGAGAGATACTACTTTAATTTACTTTAAACAAGGTAAGAACAAATAAACTTGTTGCCAACTAAATGCAAGTTATTTGTTCCTTCACTCAGAATACTAAAAAGTGTCCTACTTTAGATTCCTATCTTAAGAAGAACTAATGTAAAATGAGAAAGAACAAAGGAACAAAGGAACTAGGATATAAGATGAAGTACATTTACACCAAGGAATCAAACAGAGAAATATGGCCATAATTTCAAGAAGATCGTGTCCCCAACCTCAAAAGTATGTTCTATATAATGTTGAATTGCATATATTTTTGTTGATTCTATACATGATGGAGGTTGTCCTTGAGAGGTTTAAAGATATCCTAGCTCTATTTAACCAAACCTTTGGCTCTTGGAACCCTACTATCCAAAATAACAAGGTCAACAAAAGTTTGAGCCTCACACGCATACAACACCACAAACAACGTCATCCCAATAGATATGTGATAAGTGACGTTCTAACAATGCTCACCCAAGTAGATCCATTTGATCCTTTCCTTTTGATGGCCTGCCACATAATTCCTCAAGTAGCCTTCCACCAATTTTTTTACAATTTTAGTCTACCATCTATTTGGGAGTGGTAGCTAGTGTTGAGAGTAATTTTAATTCCTATCAATCAAAAAAGCTCCTACTGTTTACTCGCTACAGGTACAATGACGTACAGAGTAAACGAGAATATAAAATAACATTGACAGCATATAATAGTCACATGGCAATCGCACAGAACATAGATATATTTTTTTATTCAGTACTCGGCAATTACATCATAATGTCTCCAGACATAACATAGCATAGCATAGTAGAATCATCCCCCTTCCCAACTACTTGACTCAAGTACATATAGTACGCTAGCGGTGGTTGAGGTACCAACCATCGCGTCCCTTCATTATAAGTAATTACTTCGTCAGGAACTTAATTCTTGAGACAACTAACCAACATGACAAGTACATAGGTACATGGATTATTAATATTAACTAATGTCTTATTTACTTATGACTCACAGCCGACCAAGTACACTCTCGGCCGACTACATCGACTCACGGCCGACTACATCATCCCCCCCCGCAAAGTAGGAAGACGACTGAAAACCAAGAATGCCAACTAATTGTCACTCTCACCCAATACTCCATCTCTCGCCGCCAACTTCTCCTCGAGGGCTACAACTCTCGTTTGCTCAGATGCCAACTGCTCCTGTACTATGATGGCTGGTGGCACTGCAATTTGGCAATTCCAATAAATATGATGGGGGTATGGGGGCAACGCCCGCAACGGGGTCAAGGGGCAATGCCCCTTGCGGGGGTCTGGGGGCAGCGCCCTTGCCGCCAAGAACAATTTAACACTTCTGAAACCACTCGAAATTGCATCGCGTACATTATTTTCATCAATTTTCAACATGTTCCAAATCTTCCTGTCAAAGCCAAAGATTGGAGATTTCGACATGTTTGATATCACTCTTGTTGCCATTTTCCTCTCTTGGAGATGTTGGTTCTCTTGGTAGCCCCAATGGTCGTTAGGTTCACAACACTTACCTGCCAAAACTGAGTTAATGTTTTCTAATCCCTCCTAGCCGTTTTTTGTTTTTAATTCCTGGGTCGTACTTTGTATTGTTGCGATTTTACCTTTATTTCCCACTTGTTGCTCCATACTACGTACGACCTTCCATTGTACTTTTTTTTAATTTCATACGGTATTGGTTTGGTTTGTTTGTACGATGCCCCTTTTTATTCCATTTTCTTGGATCCTCCGTACTAGCTCCTCCCTTCGTACAACACTCCAATCTCTTGTACTTTGTAAAGTAGTCGCATCCTTTCCATTTTGTATGGAGTTCCCTTCTTGCCTTTGTATGACACTCCCTTTAAGATCTCAAACGGCGCTCCTTTTATTTCCATATACGGCCTTCTTTGTGTTTGATGCCTTGTTCGATCTTTGTATGACTATCTCCTTCAGATATCATATGGGCTTTTGTAAAACTACTTTTGGTTGCCATGCGTGATTATTGATTCCTACCCGTATGCCAAAGTTGCACTTTCGTGAACTGTTATACCTACTCTGTCGTACTTCTTCTCTCCTGTTCTGTCGTACAAAGTTTCTCATGAGTACGGACTTCCGTACGACTTGTGTGGTTTCATCGCCAAATCCTCTCCATCGCCTTTCTGCCAATGCAACAATCTTAATGTCATATCCCCTACTTGGTCGCACATCTTGGTCTCTTCTTACTTGGTGTACGCATCCTCTTGGAAAGTTCTAACCTGTATCTTCCAGACCACGTTCAATATGTATGCTAGCTCCTAATCGTACATCGTACAAGCTATTCCTTAGGCGTACGTGTGTTGTCTTTTTCAACTTCCGAATTCTCTCCTTTTTCCTTATGTTCCTGTACAGTGATTTCTCTTTGCCTGTCGCCCTTCTCTTTTTCATGTACCATTTCTTCTTCTTTATCTTCTTTCTCACCTTAAGTATTTTCTTCTTTTTTGAATTTTTTAATAATCTTTTTCTCCACTTTACTTTTTTTTATTTTTCTTCCTTGTTTTTTGATTTTTTCCATTTTTTTCATTTTTCTCAATTTCCTCATTTTTTATTTTTTCTCTTTTATTTTTTCTTCTCCGTTTCTTTTTTCTCTTTTCCTCCTTGTCTCTTTTTTCTCTCTCCTCTTCTTCTGTTTCTTCTCTCTCCTCTTCATCTCTTTTTTCTCTCCTCTTCAACTGTTTCTTCTCTCTCCTCTTCGTCTCTTTTTTCTCTCTCCTCGACTCTTTTTTCTAAATTTTTAATTTTTTCATACTTTTCATTTTTTAACTCCATTATTTTGTCAGCTATTTTTTTCATTTTTGGCTCCAACACAATTTCTCCATCTCGTACATGTTCGGATTTGTGGGTTGGTGTATCAATCGGTTCTGATACTCTTTCTTTGTACTCTCTATATTAGGCCAGAAGTTTCTGGCTAGACATGCCATTCTCTTCTCCTTCCCGGATTTCTCCAATCTGCAGCATGTTACACTCTTGTTGGAACACCTCATAATCCTCCATTTGCCAATGAAATAGGCCATTCAATGAACTTGTCTCGTCTTCCGAGCAACTCTGGATTTCAAGTACACCCTCCTCGTTAGGTTCCATTGCTTTCCTACCTTCGTCCATGTCCGACTCTCCCCCATCAGATTTTGATTCAGAAGATGCCATTTCTTCACTGACAGCCTGATTCTTCAAGTCGATCACGTACATCCTCCCGTCATTCTCTATGGATAGTGTATTTCTTTTCCAATTATGATTCGCCTTGGCTGCCACTAACCAACCTCTTCCAAGCAATGCATCGTACGCCTTCCTCTACAATGGAATGACTACAAAGTTCAGCAAGAATGGTTGTGTTCTAATCACCACCTTTTGCGCCATCAACGTTCCCAACGGTTTGATGCCATGTTGATTGGCACCGACGAGTTGGAATGTCGATGGCCAGAGTGTAGGCTTCTTAAGGCTCTTCCATGTATCTTCAAGCAGTACATTGACTCCCAATCCTCCATCGACGATAGTATTTGTCAAGATATTCCCTCCGATCTCCATCTGCACAACCGTCAGCATCTTCCCGATGTTCGTCGTGAGTAGTACAGGATCAATGGTTTGTTCACTGTACGGTGGCGATTCAGGTACCAATTCTTGCCTTCGATGCTACGCTCGCGATTGCTGGACATCCCCGAGGACGTTTGTCATTGCCAATCCCAACTGCGGCAAAGTCTGGAGAAGGTTAGTTACTTTGATTGGTACGATGGTCTACAATACCTGTCATACGATGTTGGTTTCCGCCTCCGACCGTCGAGAGGTTTCTGGCTTCTCCAGAGATATTTTGTTCCCTTTCGCCATCGCTAGTTCCACTTCGGCTTTTGCTTCCTTCATCCTTTGTTTTTTCGTACGTGGATCTGGGTAGGTTGCCTTCTTTGCTTGCGCTCTGGTGATCACCAGTACCTCTTGTTCTTCTACTTCTAGCATATGGATACCCTTCTGCTTGGGGCATTCACTATCTTCATGGTCGCCTGGTCCACACCACTTACACAATCTTCCTCCCGAACCTTGGCTGTTCTGGCAATCCTTGGCGAAGTGACCCCATTCATTGCACTTTCGGCATTGGATCATGGGTCGTCCTTTACCGTCGTACTGTATTATGTTCCTCGGGCTCCTATTTGCTCCGATAACCTCCAAGGGATGCATTGCTATTGTACTAGGGCTTCGATGGTCTGTTCGACGATGTTGACGGTTCTCCTTGAGTGAAGAGTACTTGTGCACTTTTGGCTTTTAAATTGTATGGGCATTCCTTGACAGAATGTCCCATCACTTGGCAGATATCACAGAATAACTTCTTCGGATAGTTCGCCTTCATGTGACCTTCCCCATTGCAGTTTGTACACCATAGTTCTCGTGCTTCTCTCATACTCTCTTTATCGGCCTTCAATTCTTTCATCATTCGCATCATATCTTTCCTGAGTGCTTGTACAGTCTTGGATTCACTGTCGCTGTCATCCACACTCTCCTCGTCATCCGTCTTCTTTTTCCCTTGGGAGGATGTTTTGTTTTCGCTTTCTATATCCATCGCCTGATTGTACGCTTCACTGTACGATGACGGAGGCACAACTTTCATCTTCTTCGTCAACAACGGAAGCAAGCCTTCGATGAACCAACGCTTCTTTAGACCATCTGCTGGCTATGTCTCCAATTTGCCTAATAGATCCTTCAGTTTTCGGTTATAGGTACGCACACTCTCGTGCTTCCCTTGGTTGGTATTATAAATCTCTACTACAATTTCGCTGTCATCCCTCAAAAGTCTGAATTCATCTTGAAATGATTTCTTCGGTAATCTCCATGTAGCTTTGTTTGCTTGGCCCAATTTTGAGTATCAGTCGATGGCACTATCTTTGAGTGTCACCGAAAACGCTTTCAACCAGTGATCTGGGTCATCTTCTCCACTCGCTATCCAGATTGTCTCACACATTTTGCAGTGTCGTACCGGATCTTCTGACCCATTCCCCATAAACTTCGGCAACTTTTGTCGCTCTAGAGTCACCATCCTTCCCCGCTGTCCTCCTTGTGTATTGGACCCGACTAGACCGGTTTCCCCGTTACCATCTGGTGCGTCACTTGCACTCTCGGCCACGTGTGAGTCACTCTCCCGTCTTCCGTCAGCATCCTCGACACCTCGAGTCTCTAGGGTTCCACTCCGGTGCTCCCTCTGCCAAGGGGTCTTGGGCTCAAATCTCCCAATCCTCAGCCCTTCATCGTCATCCGATATGGACAACTCTCGAAAGCGTTGGATGCTATTCTCAAGTTCTCCACTCAATTCATCTTCATTTTCTCGGCTTTTATATTTTTCTACGTACAGGGTGATGAAGGGTTACTCGTCCCTCCCTTCCACAAAACTCTAATGTGCTCTACTAATAGATTGTCTATTTTCTCAAGATTAGCATTTGTTCTTTTTATACTCTGATTTATCTCAATCAAATCTTCATTTAACTCCTTATCAACTTGCCTTAATCTTCGTCGTTGGTTTTCTTGCTCCTATGCTCTCAGTGATCGCCGAATCCTTTCTTCCTCAACTTCGTGCCCGAATGGTATTCGGTTCTTATCTTTGTTTGGTCGTACGGGCATTTACAAGTCATTCACGCGATCATTGTTGGTTGCCAAGTGTACGTCTCCGGCTAGTGTCTCGTTCCTCCTCTTCCCGTTTGGTTCGTTCTTCGTACCGCTGCAATATTTGTTGCCTTCAACGTTCTTGATCCTCTTCCGCCTGAATATCCTGTAAGATAATGTAGTGGCGTGCTATCAGTCTTGGCAGTCTGGTAAGAAGATGGTCGACCTCTTCGTTGATGCGCAATCTATCCCAAATGACCGCCTGAGAGCCTCCCTCCGTACGTGGTCCTTTAACAAGATTTCCCACAGATTGCATAGGTCTTCTGTCAGAGCGTCTTCACGATCCTCGTTTGCTTGTACCGGCTCTTCGATCGGCTGCCCTATCACAACGCCATTCTCTTGTCTGGGTGGTTACTGGATTCGCTTAGGCAACAACGCCAAATGTTTACTCGCTACGGGTACAATGACGTACAGAGTAAACGGGAATATAAAATAACATTGACAACATATAATAGTCACATGGCAATCGCACAGAACATAGATATATTTCTTTATTCAGTACTTGTCAATTACATCATAATGTCTCCAGACATAACATAGCATAGCATAGTAGAACCGTCCCCCTTCCCGACTACATGACTCAAGTACATATAGTATGCTGGCGGTGGTTGAGGTACCAACCGTCACGTCCCTTCATTATAACTAATTACTTCGTTGGGAACTTAATTCCCGAGACAACTAACCAACATGACACATACATAGGTACACGGATTATTAATATTAACTAATGTCTTATTTACTTATGACTCACAGTTGACCAAGTACACTCTCGGCCGACTACATCGACTCACGACCGACTACACCTACCAAAACAAACTTGGAAAGCTACTATCTCTATCATTCACTATATCTTCACCAAGCTATGGTGCATAAAAATTTCTTTAAAAAACAAATCAGCAACCTGAGACCTGAGACCTCTCTTCTCAACTTGCCTTCTATTGATCCCTTATCTAATCCTCCTCTTTTGCATTATGCTTTGTGGCCTTCGGTTTTGGGTTCTTTCTTTGGGCTAGGTAATTATCAGCAAGTACTTGATGACTTCAATGGGTCTAGTTTGGAAAAGGATGTTTGGATGTTAGTTACCTAAAAGAAATCTAGAAAGGACTCCCCAAGTTGGTTCACAAATCTCGTTCAAAACAACATTAGTCTTTCCAACTATTGTTATAACTTTTTGTTGGTCCTCCTCTGCATTGGAGCTTTGGTATTTTTCCTACTCATGTGTAGTTGCTCTTGCATGTTTTTTATTGTATGGGATTTTTTGATTACTTGGGCAGGGGCCCCTATTAAACCCCCTCTTTAATCAAAACAAAACTATGACCCAATATTTTTATGGAGGACTTATATTACCTAGAAAATGCAAATCTATTGTTACAATCAACAGACTGAGCAGTTCAATTAAATCTGGCAATAGAAAAGTACAAACCCCAAAGGACTGAGTGGTTGTAGAGAAACTATGGAGGAGTCGAATGAGACATGTATTCAAAAATTGAATCTCTTGTACCAATTACTCTCCCCAAGATAACTGCAAAACCACAATTTTAATTTGCAGCCATAGCATATTGAATTTTCAATGTGATCTCATTTGTATTTTGCAATGCAAATTGATAGGTGTGGGGTGCTAAAGGAAGCTAGCAACTAGTATAGATATATTAATACATCTATCTAAAAAATGCAAGAGATATCATTGAAGGTATTTTATTTACTTAAGAATTATTTTATTTTACTTGAGAACTATTTAAGAATTATTTTTGTTTCATTTACATTGTTTAGTTTATTTTTATTTGAAGAGCTACAATTTGTATTTATTTAAAGAGTTATTTTTAAGTAAATAAATCTTTATTTACATAATTTTTAAATTGTATTTTTTAACAATATGTCAGCCATGTAATTTTAATTTTTTTAAACATAAATTTACCAATTTACAGCATGAGGCTCCATGATGCCACTATAGAATGCCTCTTGGCATAATGACATTCAAAAATTGAATAATGAAGTGTAACAACTGAAGTGAGAGACCATTTCCATGCAAAACAAGGATGTCAGTTGGATGCTAGGGATGGCAGGCTGTCCCCTTGGGGTCCCATAATTGGGAAATGTCCCAAGGAATGTCCCCCACCTAGGGAAGGCATCTGACTTTTTTCAGAAAACCAGGGATGGGGGAAGGGCCCATTCTGTCTTTCTCCCCCTACAAACATCCCCCATCGTAGACACTTTGTAAAAACCATGGGGATATGTCCCTAGGAAACATTGGATTCAATAATTAAATTTGTATCTCGTGCATTTTTCATCCTTTTACTTATTATTGTTCATAATGTTATTTTTTTCCTTAATTAGTCATTTTGGGGAAATATGCAATCTGAGGACCCCAATTTCAATGGTTTTTTAAAATCTAAATGTTTTCATTTTTCAAGCTTCATGCAACCTAGCTTTGTCGATATGATATAGAGAAATGGACTGCTATCACACAACCATAGATTAAAAACGACAGTTTTCAGTGAACAAAAAAGTTACCTCTGCACAATTATCATCTGCAATTGTTTTCATTCCTTGCAGAACTAGTTCTTCATAGGAACATATTGGGGTACATTACGAGTGGTCCATGAGATCACAATTCTTCCTAATATAATGCTATGAATTTATATAAAATATTTTTATAGTATGATATAGCTATTATTGATGACATGTATGAAAAATATTGTGCTTCCTAGTTGAATTGGTGTCAGCTAAAATAAAAACTATTGTATATTCAAGGTCACAAGTTTATGATCTGAGACAAATGGAAGAGTTGAAAATGATTTGAAAAAATTCGAAGAATACTTCATCATAGCAGTAAAACTGTGATTGCACTTGTTCAATTGATGTCTACAGTGTCCTACTCTGATTGTTTCAGTCTTGGAAAAACTAACAAATACTATGAAATAAGATAGGATTTAATAACATGCATATGCTGATGAGAAAGTAGAGGCACCCGAAAATTTAAATGGAATGCACCTGTAATTCCAAGTGAGAAGTTAAACCCTGTAAAGTTGTTATATTGATTGAATACAGTGATTCGAGAATACCAATAGAATTAGAAACCGCTATTTATACTCATATGGAAAGAGACAAGGGGCAACCCTAATAACTCTATCTAATATTACTACATTATGTCACATAATGGGGCCTTTGACAACATAATATGTGATACATGTAACTACCAGGTACAACAGCTTACGTTACAAAATATGGTCATACGAACAAAATAGCTTCATTACATAAGATAACAAAATAGATGTGGCTAGGTGTACCACAAAATATTTGTCTATTGTATCGTAAAATGGCAGTTGCAAGTAGAAGCTTGTTATAGATGACATGACAATGCAACAGTTCCACTCTTGTACAATACTCTTTCAGAACCTAAGGAAATCTTCTCCGCAACTCATCTTGACCAAGAGTGTGCTAATAACAGACAAGATAAATCACAAACAAAGCATACAGCCTTTTTATCATCACACTAGTGCATTACTACAAAATTTAATGAATCGAGCAATATTTCAACTAGTGTAAACTATTTATAGGCAGTCATCCAACTCACTGGTCCCAGCTTAATGTGGAATTCATGTTGTACACCATCGCGCAATACTCTTACAGCACCAGTTTCACCAGCCTTTTTCATTGATACAAAATGATCAAAAGTTATCCTTTCCCTGTTCCTAAAATGCACTGCTTGGAAATTTAGCCATGATGTTAGAACACAGCAGATTTCAACAATACACAAAATGAATACAACTATAAGAACAAGAAAGGCAAATTAGGCATCCAAATTGCTATCAACATTGATGCAGTTATGCTTATTAACCTATTGATAGCACAAATAGATAAACAAAATCAGAATGGTAAATTTACCTGTGCCATCATTTGCAATAGGAACACCATCAAAAGCTATTATTACATCATCTTTCTTGAGCATCACATGTGAATCGCATAGTGGGTTAATTTTATTAACAAGCACACCTGTTAATCCAGGTGGCATCTTTAGGTGATCTCTCAGCTGCATATTTTCAGTCGGTTGACATGATACACCCAGCGTACAAAAGCCAATATATTTTCCCTGTTCATTTACATCAGCCATAAAATGCTCTATGACTGGAACAGGTATTATGTACCTGCAATCAGCATAAACAAACAAAACAAAAGGAAAAGTATTTTAGCCACTAACTCCTATTTGATAATGCAGTGAATCTTGAACAAACAAAAAAATTTACTTCTAAAATCTACAATTCCTTCTCTAGTCTTACAGTTTACTCCATCTCATAATCTGATTTGTTTTTTTTAACAATAATATTTAAGACAAGCATTGCAAATACTTGTTATTATTGATCGTATTTCAAAGTCATAGGCAACAAAAAAGTCACTTGGTTTCCAGCTCATAGTGTTAAAAATAATACTATTTAAATAAGGCATTGTAAATACTAGCAAGCATTGGGTATATTTTGAAGTCATAGGCAACAAAAATGTCTCCCAATTTCCAGCCTCAAACTGTACAAAAAGTTATTAGGGGCCTCACATTAAGGACATGCCTATGAGTAAGACGTAACCTATCAGAAATTTTCAAAATGGCATATATCAGTTCCCTCTTGTATTTCACATTAATTATTAGAAGAATATATCAAACATAACAGTTGTACATCTTTCTACAACGTAAAGCATCTACCACATGTAATCATTGTGCTGAAAAACTTGTAATCTGATAAACTCTACATACATACTTTGAAAAGCCCAAACATGAAGAACAATATGCATCAGTAACTATGTCTTTACAATGTAACCTTAAGCTTCTACCTCTACATCTGCACCAAAAAATACTTCAAGAGCATAAAGTCATAGATTGACCATCTTTTGTCAAATTTATCGAGCATAATCTGAGAAAATTCACCTCAACTCCTCTCAAAGTCCAATCCTTTGACTATTCTCAGGATTTCAATCCTGCACTCACTCCTGGATGCCCATCCCACAACCATTCCATGCATCCACAGATTCTTCAAAAATCCTCTTAAAATCAGCTTTTTTTCCTTTTTTGGAAGAATCTGTGGAAAACATATCCTAAATTGGCTCCATATTATGTTCTATTGCTTTAAAAAACATCGGTACTTCCCATCAGTCTCATAGTAAGCATTACATCTGAAAAGAAATCATTTCTCTTTCTACAATCAGAGAGTAAAAAAGACAGATCCTTAATTGGCAGAAAAAAAGTCATGTGACCAATGGCAATGTAGATAGTTTGGCTGAACAATGATGCCATCAGCAACCTATACGAATACTCAGTATAAAGTCATCTTAAAATTGACAAGCTGCAGAACCATAGTGTTGAGACTCAAACTCAGCAAATTGTTTTTTTCCTCAGACTCAGATTCGGCACCAAAACTCAGTGCACACTTAGCAAATTGAAAAATGGTGAATTTTAAAGGAAAAAATAATTATATTGCACCCCATATCAAAATAATTTCAAATACACATATAAACTAATCAATTAGATCTACCATACCAGAATAACTTCAAATACACATATAAACTAATCTATTAGATCTACCATACACATGTAAACAACGAACAAGTAAAAGACGCAACAAACTCCAATACAAAAGAAAAACTGTCTAGATATTCTTAAAATTGTTTTTGTATACAAACAATGGATTTAGAAATCCATGTTGATGGTATTGGCCAAAAAATACATAGAAATCAAACTAAGGTTGAGAGGAGCCACAACGCCTCTTTGACCATGTCAAATAAGCAACTACAATAATTCTATATTCAAAAGAGTAGTGTCATTTCTTTGCACAACTTCTTTGTCTCTAGTTGCATGGGCTCAAACAACTTCCTCCCCCATCACTACAAGCTCCATCTCACAATCAACATGATCAACCCATCCATGATCCTCCTTCAAAAAAGGGGGTCATCCTTGGCGATCCACTCAAATGTGGGATCATACTTTGCCAACTCCATGGTGGCTAATTGTTCATTTGTGATTCTATCTCTCTTGTGGTGGAGGTGCAAGTTGTAATGCACAAATACAAGGTCATCGAACCTTTACATTGACAACTTGTTACACTTTTATAGTGTATGCACTCAAACATACTCCAATTACACTCACAACCTAAAGCATTGCATGGTTGGCTCAAATCTCGAATGGCAATTCTTTGAAGATTATGCACATTAGCCCTAAAATTATCCCACCATGCATTTGTAAGGAAGAAATTAGAACATTTCAGATTTGCAAATACTAGAAATTAAAATTTTGATAACAAAGAAGAAAAGCCATTAAATTTTAGATCAATAATTCATATTTCAATGAATGGAAATTTTAATTGGGCCAGTGGTTGTTCCTGTTATCTTGCATATGTGAGAAAAAATATTTCCTAGAGCTTGTTTGTAGATCATAATCTTAGACAGATCTCCACCCTCATCTATTGACTTTGCTCTATAGCCTCTATGATGGTGTAGAGACCTGACACAACCTCTTTATCAACCTTGAGGCTATCAAGAAATTGGAAGGTTGGGTTGAGGAAGTATGCACAAGCGTGAAGTGATGATTGGTCAATAATATCCTAAATAGGCATAAATTTGGCCTCCACACCATTATAATAGTCTAACATGCTCCTTTGCTCTATGTATTCACTCATAGATGTACCCTATTGCTGGTTTTTCTCCATCAACAATACAAAGAAGATAAAACAATGGCTCAATCACCTAAAGAAAGTTAAAATTCAAATTAAAATTCAAATGATTAAAAAAGAAAATATTATGTTGCAAATTTTACAAAAAAAAAATAATGAACATTAAAAAAGAAAATGAAAAAATAAAATTAAAAATTTATATCTACAATCTCCTTTGTAGGAATCCAAAAATGGGTTGCATCAAATACCCAATCCACCACATCAATCCCAAAGTTGTCTGTGTGTAGGAAGACTTGCTCCATTTCTCACTAACAAACATTCATTTCAAAGAAGCTTTTACTTATATCAAGGAATACAAGCTAATAAACAAGGTTGCAAACCAAGTGACACCAAATCGGACCAACTTCCTATTTTATGTTAACTCTCTCATTAAAGAGAACACATAAGCATGGTTATAAATGTATTGGTAGATGTTTTGTCCATGCTCCACAACTGGCCTAACCCAATCAATGCAATTCATTGAGCAAGGAGTCCAAAAATGGTGGGGTGTTTATCCATTAGTATACCTGCAGCAACATTATTTGTTGTATTGTCAATGACTATTTCTGTTACATTTTCCACTAACACTTATAGTGGAACTCCTAAAACACCATGTAAATAATCTGCATTTTTTATCTTTCCTCAAGCATAGATTGCCTTTAAGAAGATTGTGCCACCTAAGGAAGAAACTAAAAAAAACAAAGCAATGTCCTATTTTCTATTAACCCATCCATTAGACATGATAGTGCAACCCTTTTTTACCCAAATAACCTAATACTCCTCAATGATAACCTATACATTAGCCGCCTTCCTCTTTTTTTGTGCCCACATATCATGATTCCAAGCAGGGTCTGCCCTTTATGGTTCAAACATATTAAAAATTGAAAACCCTACATCATGGAGAAAAAAACTTGAAGGTTAGTTAAAAAATACAAGCAACAAAGCTATAAAAAATGAAACAAACACTTATTAAAATTAATAAGAATACAAGCAAAACACCACATTGAATTTAACACTATGTATGAGTAGCTCAAGAAAGGATCCTGCAATACTGTTAAGATCAATCTCATGGCTTGTGGTAATAGAGGCAACTCTTGCATGATCTGTAGTACACCAAAGTACCTTCAAGATCATGTATTCAGCAAATGCCACACATGCTCTAACAATGTCATAAAGCACTCTATCATGATTCCAAGCAGGGTCTGCCCTTTATGGTTCAAACATATTAAAAATTGAAAACCCTACATCATGGAGAAAAAAACTTGAAGGTTAGTTAAAAAATACAAGCAACAAAGCTATAAAAAATGAAACAAACACTTATTAAAATTAATAAGAATACAAGCAAAACACCACATTGAATTTAACACTATGTATGAGTAGCTCAAGAAAGGATCCTGCAATACTGTTAAGATCAATCTCATGGCTTGTGGTAATAGAGGCAACTCTTGCATGATCTGTAGTACACCAAAGTACCTTCAAGATCATGTATTCAGCAAATGCCACACATGCTCTAACAATGTCATAAAGCACTCTACACAAGATGCAGTAATCACACTACAGCCAAACCTTCTAAGGTTTCTACTATGGCTTCAAACAAGGTCCAACACACCTCCAAACCAAACTACAAAGTCTAACTCATACCACAAAGTACCACACAATTCCAACACCTTCCTCTTGTTTGTGATTGAACTAGCTGCCGTTTGTCTTTACAAACAATGAACTCTCTACAAGTGAATAGCACACAGTAATTCCAACACAATTAACCTTGATGAGATAGATCCCAATTCTTAAAGGATGAAAAACGATAACATGGACCCTCTTTTTGAGGTTGAGGATTTTGAAAGATCTGGGGAGGCCAACATTAATAGTGATGTGATTGAATGAGTTAAGATAGGCTCTGCTGCTAGAGCTTCATCATCAAGGCCTGCAGCCCTCGAGTGTAGCTCTCTTTTAGCAGCAAGAGTCATTGACTATGTCTACTGTTTTGTAATTTGTACTTAGTTTATAGAATGACTTTATACAAGGTAAATTCTAACTAAAACTATTAGTATGTAGTTATTCATCATGGAATGCAATGTAATCAAAAATATGAAAATGAAAAAAAATCTACCTTCCAAAATTCATGGGTCAAATTCAGGTGGAAACAAAAAAGCATTTTATCCTAGATTGCAAAGCTTACAGTGACACTAGAGGAAGCTACATAAAGGGGTTAACAGTAGAAAATTTTCAAGATTTATTCAGCATGGAATGGGTGGGCAGAATGGGAGAGCTCGTTATCAAATTAAACGGCAGGAGAATGACACTTCACAATGCTAAAATTGCTGGGGTCACTGTCCCATAGGCCTTCTTTTGGTCTCATGGACATTAAAAGTCTTCTATTCTATATCTATGCAATTAAAATGCCTTTCAATTTTAAAAACAGTTGTTTTTTCTCTTTTTTTCTGCATTTTTTTGAGTTTTTTGAAAATCCAATTTTTCCTCAAATAAATCCCATTTTTTGCAAATAATCTTCATCTTTTGGTTTGTTGATTTTTTCCCAAGAACAAGTTTTGTTACTATGTTATAAATTACAAAGAATATCGTGTCTCTCATAGGGTGGGTTTTTTGGCTAAGGCATAAATGTATCAATAGTAAAATTGGCTTGCTCTAGAAGAGGCTTAGATGGAACTCTTGGCACTGTTACAACTTCCCCACCATGAATTAACTCTACATGTTGATGCCAAATGGAACGGACGGCCATGTATTGTTCTATCTATGGTCTACCAAGAATGATGTGAAATTGATCCAAAGTAGGAATGATATGAAAAAGTACGGGAACCTTCCTTCAGTCGATTGTTAATTTAAGGATAATAAAGCTTATTGTATCTTGAATGATGCCATTAGAACATTTTTAAGCAACTCCGAAATGGGCACATTGATCTTTTTGTAAATGATGATTGAATAAAAACTCTTTAGCAAATACATTGAAGTGGCATCTAGGATCAACCATAATTCCTTTGATGTGTCGATATGATATATCTCCTCTCAAATAGAGAGGTCCATTTTATGTTGTTAAATTTTATTGTGAGAAAATGTTAAGGATAAAGGGGAAGGTACATTAGATTTCTCATCAGTAACCCTAACAAATTTCTTGTAAGATTCTAACTATGATAGCTCTTCATCCATTTCATCTTCTATAAAAATTTCCACATTATTAAATTGATCATGTTGTGGAAAAGGATTGGTGTATATTAGAAGATTTTGGTTGGAAAGCACGACAAATTTGTTGGCTCCATCATTTATTCTATCCACATGAATGAAATTGTTATTAGTTAAATCTAATTTATTATGTTTTAAACCCAAGCATCTTTGTGTATCATGAACATTGACTATATGGCATTCACAGAAAGCTTTTGAGTGAAAACCTTTAGGTGCACAAGTTGAGGCATACCATGGACTAATAGTTGGTAGCATAGTCACATTTTCACTTAAAAGCTTTTGCAATACAATACCAAGGGCATCATGAAACCTTGTAAATTTCCTTTACATTTGTGGTTTGTAATGTCCCCTTTTCCTATGCCAATATCTTTTGCAAAGGTTAGTCCATCACTTGGTTCCTATGGGCTAATAAGGTGATTAGGGGGCTCTTTGAGGGCATTTGCAGACTCCTTCAGTCAACCCTTTTGAGCTGAATCGTTGTTTTCCCAGCTCAGAGTTACCAAGGGTTCTTGCAGTGGGGTTTCCAAGGCTCATTCAAGCAATTGGACCATACTTACTATTTATAGTAGGTCACTGGGATCTCTGGCATGGTTAGTGGCAAAATTACTATTTGGGCCATGATGGCATATTTATATCTTGGTTCTATCTTGGCGTGATTATGGTCCAAGGTGTTAAGTATTAATAACATTGAATAATAAAGTTAAATTAAATAATTTAACTTTATGCATTATTAATAAATTATAAGGACTTTATATTAAAAAGGGATATAAGTGATTTTTAAAGTATACTTTATAATATAAGGTGAGCGCCAATTTAAAAAACTTATATATGTACCAGAATACGCCTATTTTAATTTTGAATCAATTGAATTTAATCCTCAAGTAAATCACTATTGCTCCAAGGACCTTATATTCACTACATCTAGCTGCAAATCATAACGATTTGTATTATTGAAGGAGTAATAACCAGATTTTAACCCTTCTACATTGTTTAAAGTTTTGATCCACACTAGGTGGCTAGATGCATAGGATCGGTAGTGATAGTCAATCGGTTGTCCTTGCATTAGTGGATACTGTTTCCTTGTAGATCTATATGTTTTCTGAATACCTTCAGTGTGCAAAGGAGCTTAGGGACACCCCCCATGGCCTTGCAAAGCCAAACGTGAGCAGAGGAGACCCCCTCTTGTAAGGGACCATTTTACCAAGGCAATATAATGATCCCATCTCACAAGATCATTCATTTCTGGTGAAATCTTGAAGGTTCAGAGCTGGACAACAACAGAATCTATTGACCTGTGTTTGTGATCTGTAACTTTATCATCATAATATCTACATTATTCTAGTTCAGTTATCTTCAATCTATCAAATCCATAAATCCCATTTCAATGGTAACTGTAGCCCAGGTGATAACCCTGCTGTCACCAACACACATGAACTCAAAATTTGGGGCCACTTCCTAATTTAGATAAATTTGTGGCTCATATCCGTGCTCACCCTAAATTACAATGCAGCTCTCATGAAATTTGATATTGAGTTTGCATTGTTTATCCTGTTTATTTCATTTCCTCTGTGAGCATTCTACTTGTTATTCTTATAGCTTTCAAGTCTTGACATTCTTAAAGCATTCAAGTATCTAAGATATTTCCATAAAATGCATATTTAATTCAAGTTGCACAGCAGCCAAGCATGAGTTCCCTTGACAGTATGAATGAAGCCAAAGATGAAGATTCACAGTGCACAAATATCTTGCAGACAATCATATACACATATGACAAAGAAACAAATGGCAGAACAAAATAGAGCTCATTCACAATGGAATAAGAAAAGACCATGGAAACTGCTCAAAAAAGATTCATTATGTACTTCATTATTCATTCTAAATGGGTTATTTCATGGTTCACACTGATGCAAATTTTCATTATAGCATAGTTTGCACTCAAATTGAGAATTCAAGAATGACTCAATTACAAGGACTTTGGTGTTGGCCAGTGCTTGATTTGCAGAGTGTGTGAAACTTTCTGAGTGGTGGGTATATTACATAGTGTTTCACAACATTGTGCATTGCACAATCTATGAAGCTATGAAATTGGTAACTTGGTAGTGCACTAGTTTGTTGAAGTCGCTGCCCAATGGCTGGATGTTGCATTAAGAGAAAACTCAATTATAGGAAGTGTGAACTTTTGCCTTGGGGTAGTGCACATGCCTCTATGCCTAGAAAGATGCATTATCAGAATGAAGGATGATAGTAAATTAGTAATGAAAGCAATATAAAGTCTGTAGTAGAGAAAAGGCTTTAAATGCTGAAATAATGAGAGGAAAGTAAAGGATCTATGAAGAAGGAACCCACAATGCTATAAAGACTAGGAATGATTAACAAGAAGATGATGAGGATGTTTAAACGACTGTGAAATTTGCAGTAATTATGAAGGCCGCAGATACTTTGAATGTGGTTGCATATGTGTGAGTATATATGATTGCCAGTGCCAAAACGCTCATAGTTTCATATGCTTAGCAGATGACTGCAAAATGAGCGACATGTTGCAGAAAACATAAATGCATCACACTGGACAATCATTGCTGTAATAGGGTGTGAATCAAATCAGCTAATAGGAAAATGTTCTGGGAGCTTAAATGCAGCTAGAAAGTGAGATTTGAAAGAAGATTCTTGTAATTTGACTTGGTAAACTAAATTGCTGTTTTGCCTTTACCATGGAATGCAAGGAACCAAAATCAAACTCTTGAATCCCCCTTCTACAAAATTACAATTCAAAACGTTAAAAATAAATGAGACATTGAATTAAATTAAAGGTGAGGGGGACTGGGGGGTGATTTGAATGTAGACTCATTGCAGAAATTTACCACAAAGACCAATTTTTTCCTCTATAAATTATCTCATCTAGGTGAACAGTTGCAATTTACTTCAAATCTTTTGAATCTTTGATGTGTTTAAATGCTAATTTGGGCTGCAGCTGTCTTAATATTCATATGTAAGTTTCAAAGGTTAATTAAACAACATGATCACTGTATGATTTCCTTTGAATAATTCTTGACATAGGGGCTCCATTGCTGTTCAGGATAGTTAAGTGAACTGGGTTATTTTCTTTCATTTTGCAGACTTTTGTTGATCAGTGTTAGTCAAGCAATTCATCTTAATGCTACACAGTTTGTAATAAATTTGGACTTTCTTCATTTTTATTATTAACTATAATTGTATTCATGGCAGCAACTTTGAGGCCCTAAAAGATTAAAACCTCGCATCTGAAGTCTAATAAAATTTCTGAAAAGAGGTAACTAGTACTATTTTGTTTAATTTTATTGTAGCACTTAAAAAATCTTTCCATCAGCAATTTAATTTCAGTAGACTGGATGAAATTTCGGTTTTTCTCTAGTCTTAGGTAAACAGTATAATTGTATAACTATTTACTAAAACAGAAGAGAATCAAGTCCCTTACTGTTGCAAGCAATTTGTGCTAAATTAATAACTACAAGCCAGGGTATCTCCCTTTTAGCATGCCCAAACAAGGGCAATGCATCCTTTAGCCATTCCTGCTAATAAAGCATTGTACATAGGTCATTCCAAGTATTAAAAACAATAACAGCTGAAATTCACTTACTAAAGCACGAAAAAACCATACAGAATACAAAATATTGTTTTGGAACTCTTCACTACCACAAGCGAGACAATACATTTGAGAGTGATGAACTTTTTTGGCAATTAGGTTGTTGTACACTGGTCTTTTTCAAAAAATCTGCTAAATGTAGTCACAAATATAAACTTGTTGGCATTGTTTTTGCTTTGGTGAGCTACATTTGGACTAATGTAGATGGTATCATCATATTAGGCATGTGATTTATTTCTAAGAGCCAACATTCGTCCTGCGAATACACAGTTAGTCTGCATTGAACTTTAGAAATTTACCCAATATTTTCTGCACCTGCCAGATTTTGAAAAGCAACACCAGCAACTTTCTCATTCATGATTGCAGGTCCTCCACTATTGCCTGGATTGATCGCCGCATCAATCTGTATGGCCATAAGATTAGCTGCCCCATGTGTATATTGTGACAGTTCTACTCTTGAGACAACTCCTCTAGTCACAGAAATATTGTCACCACCTGCAAATTTGTAAACAAAGTTGTGATATCTAGAGATAATTATTTAGATAGATCAAGAGAAAAAGAATTGGAATTGGAAATAAATGTGTTAATAGTTATGTTTGTGATTCTGCTATAACCACTACAAACAAAGTCTTAGTAAGCTAAAAAGTTAATAAGAATTACCTGAACAGCACATGGGAAAATTGTCCTGTTGTTTAGATTATTTATTGAAAAAACTATCTTTCAGCAATAATACAAATAGACTTCAGATGTAGTCTAAAAAAGAGCATATGTCATTCAAACAGGAATTTAACAAATGCACCATACACACTCCTAAAACATAAATTCTCCCCGCCTGATCTTGGGGGGGGCTGATGAATAAATTTTTCAACTAGAACATGCTCCAAAATGCATAAGCCACAAGATCCAATCTATGGAGACAGAAGCCTCTTTTGTTGGTACAAAAAGTGTGAAGCATGTTTCTTATATTTCTGATAGAAGATAAGATGGCAAGCTGCCTCACAAATGAAAGGAAGACAATAAACTACAACTGTTCTTTCAAAATAACAACCATCTAAAATGCTCCAGATGACGATGATGATAGTTATGATGGGAAATGATATTGATGATATGCAAGTTGTGGCATTTTCACCCCCACGATGAATTACTCAAAATCGCTATTCCTCAAAATTCCCATTGGAATCCCCTAAAACGACTTTTCTATCATTAAACTTACCTTTGATGGCTCAAGTATTGGCGATCATAGAATAGCAGAACCAGATGGAATTATCTGAGAGGCAATTGGAGAGATTACCTTGGTCTATCATAACATGTGAGCTTCAACACTCTCTCATTTTGAAGAATCGTGAACATTTTTAGGAGGGATTTCACTCTCCAAACCCTTCGACTCCAAGAAAACATAACCAAGTGAGATTCTTCTGTTATCAAACATATAGCATACAGGTTTTTATCTTCACAACTTTAATTTAACCATGTATGGCCAAACCCAAATTGTTTTATGTCTAATAGAAGGGCAATGGAAAACTGTAGTAATCCACCAAAGACTTGGCAATGTCAAATCCGACAAATCAAGCATAATCTTGGCCCTATTCCCAACTACATAGCCAAAAAGGGGTTATTTGGAGTCTGGACAAATTCTAACAAACATGTAAAAGTTTATTCTTTGTTATATATTGCAAACAACTTTCACAATACTGACATCTTGCACAACAGGACAGGTACAGGACTCAGTTCCATTTGTGGCAACTACAGTTGACCATAACATGGTCACTTCAAAGGTGTTAATTTCTTCTATGAAAGATTAAAAAAAATGTATAAGATATAACATTACTTACAAAATCCAGTTATCAAAAAAGCTTAGAGCTAGTATATGCCACATCCATTTTTAACTTTTTACTATCACAGTTTGGTAGTGGAAGTTATAAATCTAATTTCCATTGGCAATTATAAAGAATGTTATATTCTCCCCTCTTTTAGGATTTATGGGATTCGTAAAGACACAAAAGAAGATATGAAAATATTTTTTTGGGAAAAGATGTGAATAAAATCTCTATATGCGAGATATCTCAATGAAAAAAGGAAGAGAATGTACCAAGTCCAAATTACAAATTCCAAAGCAGAAGTGAGAAGAAACCAATATGGACCTTATAACAAATTTACCCTATTAAGAAGATAAATAAAATTGTCTTTTGTGGTTATTGACAAATTCACAAAGTTTGTAAAAACAAACTAGAAAACAAACCAACAAATCAATTATCGAGATTTTTATGAAGCATGTCTATAAGCTGCATGGTATCACCAAGAGCATGATAAGTGATCAACATGCCCAATTAGGAAGGAGCCATCTAAGAAGGTTGGGACTCTACCAGAACATGATACTAGTTATCACCCACAAGTTGAGGAGCAGACAGATTGTGAAAAAAACATTGGAATTTGATCTTCAAGACTACACTTCTAAATAACAAAATCACTGAGATATATGGCTTTACCAATCTAAATTTTTTGCTATAAATCACATTTCATATATTCATGGGAATGTCTCCATTTTGAACTTTATATGGATATCCACATAAGATAATTTGGATGAAACATGAATAGTGAGTGCCCTCAGTAAAATCAGCTTTAGAAAATTATGAGCTAGTTACAAGTAAATCAAAAAAGCATCTACAATCAGCTAAGGATAGAATGAATATCCTTGAGAAATGCTGACTCATGGAAATAATCATCGTGATGAAGAATGGAGTATGAAAATAATCCATGCAGTGAAAAAAGAAGATCAAATAGAGTTTCAATACATGACATTGTTTTTGTCAAAGTTGCAATAAGACAAAAACTCAATTTGGAACCAGGCTCTTATGGGGCCTTACAGGTAGTCCAAAGGATCGGAAAGGTTGCAAATAAGTTAGAATTGTCATCCACAATATTTTCTGTTAATTTTACAGCCATGGTAAACAGATTCTGCACACAGAAAAATAATCCTAACTGCAAACTGAGATTTCAATCAGAACAGCAGACCTGAGTATGATAATCCACAAACACACACTGCTGAAAATACGAAAATTTATCATTTATTAAACCAAAACTGAATACACTCAAATGTTGTTCTTCTTTTTGTATTCTATATTTTTTTGTGCTCCTAAGTTATGCACACAGGATCTCTTTTATAGACTAATATAGTGTTATGGGCTTTACAAAAGCGAAGGCAAAAAAAGCTAATAAAATAGAAAACAAAGAGATTTATTCTAGAAACAAAAACATCTTATCCTTGTGAATTTAGAATCCCTCTAATTATACAGAAAACTAGAAGAGTCCGATGCTCAGCACAAAAAAAAAAAAAAAAACTTAACTAAAACTAAAACTTAAAGCTACTTTCAGTGCCCAGCTGTAGGAGAACACCAGCCAAGCAACATACTTGAAAAGCTAGCATTTTCATGTATAAAGATTCAAGTAATTTGTGGAAAACCTAATTGCCATTACTCTAAATGTACAATCATCAGATGATGATGAATATGGCTCACTTATCTTTTAATCAGAAGCTATCACTGATGAAAGGGAAAACAAACTTCACAACAGAGAAGTCAAATAATACCTCATAAAATGATAGCAGTTGCCTATCAATGAGGCTTTTTCTCATGCATCGTCTATCTCTTGCCTAAGCTTTGAGACGAAGTGTTTGGGAAGCAGATTATTCAAATCAAACCACTTCTTTATAAAACTCATAAGTTGCCCAGCTGTCCCATTAAATATAGTTGTTAGCTTTAAATAAGTTATTGATGCGAAAATCATAAAAGGTGTTAGTTTTCCCATTTCTCATCAAATAAAGTTGTTAGTTTTAAATGAGTCATGAACGCTGTAATAACAATTGAGGTCAATATTCCTTAGGATCAAATAAAGTTAACATCATTATATAATTTAAGTTAGGAAAGCTGCCGATTTTATTGGATCTAGATAAAGTTGTCAGCATTAAAAAGAAAGATGTAGTTGTAGTCGGTCATAGTCATAGTCGGTCGTAGTCAATCGTAGTCGGTCGTAGCCGTAGTCGGCCGTAGCAGTAGTCGGTTGTAGTTGGCCGTAGTTAGTTGTGTTTAAATAAAACTATAGTCAAATAGAAAATATTTCATACACTTGATGTCACATGTTTTGGGAAACTAAGTCTCGATTAGTTGATTTAGTTGTTACGAAGCATCACAACGATGGGTTTTTCAACCACTGTCAGTGACTATATGTGTTTACTTCACTGGGTGTAATTCAACGTACTACAGAAGTAAACTGCAGTATAGATAGAACATATAACAGAACTACATATTCGAGAACACAAGAGGCTTGAAATATGGGATGCTTCTATTCATACGCAGTAAATATCAACATGTACATTAATATGGATGTCACAGTATCATCAATCCTAACATAACATATTCCCGACTACATGACTCAAGTACATATAGTACGTTGGTGGTGGTTGAGGTACCAACTGTCGCATCCCTTCATTATAACTAATTACTTTGTCAGGAACTTAATTCCCAAGACAACTAACATGACACGTACATAAGTACATGGATTATTAATATTAACTAAAGTCGTATTTGCTTATGACTTACAGCCGACCAAGTACACTCTCGACCGACTACATCGACTCACGGCTGACCAAGTATACTCTCAGCCGACTACATCATCCCCCCCACAAAGTAGTCGTCTTCCAGACGACTGAAAACTAAAAATGCCAACTCAAGTTCCTGCTTGGTGCTAGCCAATTCCTTGTCTTTTCCTTGTGGTTGACTCTCCCTCTCAACTAAAAGTCGTTGCACATCAGCAACCTGTGTATCTTTTTCTACCAATAGTTGATCCTTCTCTACCAATTTATTGTCACTCTCACCCAATACTCCGTCTCTCTCCGCCAACTTCTCCTCAAGAGCTGCAACTCTCATCTGCTCGATAGCCAACTGCTCCTGTGACTGTACTATGATAGTTGGTTGTACTGCAATTTGGCAATTCCAATAAATCTGATGGGGGTTTGGGGGCAACACCCCCAATGGGGTCAAGGGGCAACACGCCTTGCGAGGGTTTGGGGGCAGCACCTCCAACGGGGTCAAGGGGCAATGCCCTTTGCGAGGGCTTGGGGGCAACGCCCCTGCCGCCAAGACCAATTTAACACTTCTAAAACCACTCGAAATTGCATAGCGTACATCATTTCCATGAATTTTCACGAGATTCCACATATTGTTGAGCAAGCCCGAATTTAGCCATTTTGGCATATTTAACCATATGGAATGCCTCCTTTGCATAACTTTTTATTTGAGATTGTCTACTGCAACCCTTTTGGTTATTCGTATAGCCTTGGTTTTGTATGTGCTTGGTCAACTTATTCTTCCCTTGGTTCGATTTCCCTTACTCTAGACGCCTTTTGGTACATCCACGAGTAAGCGGCAGAGCCATACGGCTCGCACCATACTCAG
Organism: Sequoiadendron giganteum; assembly: GCA_007115665.2. Taxonomy (NCBI): domain Eukaryota; kingdom Viridiplantae; phylum Streptophyta; class Pinopsida; order Cupressales; family Cupressaceae; genus Sequoiadendron; species Sequoiadendron giganteum. The sequence goes on from CM021109.1 coordinate 357,255,633, forward strand.
GCAACCGGCATATCTACTAAGTTGTTGCAGTCACGCCTTTCTAAAGAGTCTCCATGCAACCATCCCACCATCTTCTTAGCTCATTCACTCAGACGAAATCGCACCATTTCACAAAGCCACCATACTTAGACACGGGAATATCAACCACAAAGGAGCAAGTCAACAAGCTACCACAGATTCCAAGTATCAGAGTATTGATGAAGGGTATCCAAAGAGACATCCAAAGACTTTTGTAGATTGACGCAACACCCAACATCAGCTTATCTTTAGATCGGGAGCGTGAGGGCGAACGACGCCATTCCTAAGGTGCTTGAGCTAATCGATAATCCTCTTTGGGACGCAAGTCAGTGGCCTTGTCTCTCATCGGCATAGTGGTAAATCGAATAAGATCCCAATTGCTTGCTTTCGAGCCTGTGCGGCTATTCTGGGAGGCACCTCATTGCGTATATGTATGTGTGTTTCTGGGTAGTTCATTCTAATTCCGGCCCAGCATACAAGGACCTGTGTGATCCTTACTTCTGGATGCTAGCAGTTCTGTTTTTCAGTTGTTCTTTGCCACTGTTAGCTGCTTAAATGCTCAAGTGTAATCAGCATTCTTCAATTGAAATGTATGACATTTTGTTAATTCTCTGAGACATTATATCTGCCAGTGCATGAAATCTGAGTGGTTTATGTCAGC